>CAOKRL010000108.1:5000-19471 GCA_948470475.1 Galaxea fascicularis | reverse complement strand
AACAGACCACATAGTTTCTTTTTACAGAATACCAGTTGTATTAGAAAGTGGCAGGTCATCTCAGGGGGGGGGGGTGCGCACCCGGCCCTGGACCCTCCCCCTAGATCCGCCCGTTTTTATTAATTAATTTGAAAATCAAAGTATGCTTTCACAAAAAAAGTGATCATCAAATAACTCACGTGATTGTTAGTATTTGCTCCAGCTAATAGTTTCAACCATCTTGTGAATATTGAAAAGAGTTGTGCAAACTGGATGCGTGGAAAGTTCTTTTCTTGTACGTAAGAAGTTTCATTTGCGTTCAAAAATATTACCGAGTTCGCATACTTTTTCAGAAACAAAATTCCAGGACTTTTTCAAGCCTTAGAAAGTTTTATTCCAGCACTCATAATCAAGTAATTTTCAGTTGTTGGATTATCCTATCTGGTACTCCTTAATGTATTTCAAGAGGGTTTAAGTTTCTGACTTGAGTTTACAAAATATCAGGGTTTTAACTAAGGACCTCTTACTATTTTCAAGTAATCTCCAGTCCTGCAAAATGCTACAATAAAATTCAGGCACTTTCTAGGACATGTGCGAACCCTATTATTATCTGTTTGATGCGGTAACCTTTATATTGAATGGCTACTACCTACTAGTTGAAGGTAAAAAGTCTGACAATTTTTAATTATTTGTATTGCAACTATAAGGACGAAAAAGCTCAATTCAGTTTAAAATTTCTTTTAGCTTGTAGCATTTGAGAAAGCTGATTGAAAATTAAGAAAGACATTTAAGCAGACAAGGAAAGCTCATGTTTTCCAGTTTTATTCTTAA
Source organism: Galaxea fascicularis (assembly GCA_948470475.1). Lineage (NCBI taxonomy): Eukaryota > Metazoa > Cnidaria > Anthozoa > Scleractinia > Euphylliidae > Galaxea > Galaxea fascicularis. Next base: position 18,661 of record CAOKRL010000108.1, on the reverse strand, counting down.
CGCAATTCACTGTCATTCATTAACAAAGGACGCTGTCCGCTTCAATTCAAAATTTACATCGACTGATAATTTATAACAACTATTTTCATTAACAATACATTAGTAGCTTGGACGTATGATCAGTGCCATTGCCACGAGCCTGAAACATTTCCTGCTAGCAGAGGTCTGTCACGGCGAGAAGAAATGTACTCGAGGAGAGACCTCTGCCGGCTTCCGACGAGTTCTCTGTCGCGCAGGCGCCAGCGTTTCCTTAACAACGAATGACGTTTTGGTCACATGAGACCTGACTCTGCAAACCGGTTACTCGAATTACTCGACGATTCACAACAAGCAAATGCTCAGGTCACGAAATGCGATTTCTAAGCCTTCAAGGGAAGGCAAGTCGCCTTAGATCTTGATAGCTTCAATTTCCAGTCTTTCACACGAAAATACCTGGTTCTTTATGAAGGAATTCAACGGAGACACATCCAAAACGAGTGGCTTGGGAGAGTAAAAGTGTAAACTCGGAGTGCTACGCGAACGGCCAGTTGGAAATTCAGGGATTTTCCGAAGTTTGTCGGAAGGCACACAAATGTATCGCGTTTTTCCAGGAACACAATGATGTCTTTCTTCTGTATTGATGTTATTTCTTTGATATTGTGATCATCAGGGGAAGAAATAGCCGATTTTTAATTTTTGTGTGATCGAAAGAATGTTTTGCTTGTGACACAGTGGGCTCAGACGTTTTCAGCAGGGAATAAAACAGAGCATGCGCAGACTTGTGTAACGGAAAAACCGGTAAGTTTCGACCAGTCATTTGGTCGGCGGCTTCGTTAAAACATAGGCACGCAATGCGTGCTTGAGCTATTTTGTGAAGGGTGGTAAAATGTTGATAAGATAGGGAGAAGTCAGAAAATGGTTGAATGGTGAGTCATTTATCTGTGGCGCTTTTGGTTTTTGCTATGGTATTGGAGAAGTACGAGCAAACTGTTTTTCATTTGATTTTTGTTTTGTTTTCTTATTTCAAAGACTGATTTTGAGTTTGATTTGTACCAATTAAATAGTCATTCATCCTACATTTTTTGAAACAAGAGTTTCATTAATTCCGCAAAAACCGATATGTAATATATTTTCTATTATTTGTTCATTTTCTTTCTCCGCACTTTCGCAAACACTATATTCGTCCAGTCTCTCAAATTCCCAAAATATACGTACACGTGCTGAAACAGTTCCAGGACCACATGAAGAAATATTGGCAAATAAACGAGCCACCAAACACACCGTAATATACAACACCAGCAAAAACAAATCAACGTTGAACAAATAGTACTGATAACGAATATAGATGTAATTGCCATAATTCATCAATTTCTGATTTTCAAGTGCTTTGTACTTTTTACTTCGGACAGGAAAAATAGCCCGACCTAAACAAACGCTCTTATTTTAATGTTGGGCCTTTTGCTGACAACGTCTGTATACAGTAAGCAGATGAGCGTAACACCGCGTTATATCCCGAAATAAGGGCAATATTTAACTTACCGACTCGAAAACAAACCACCAATAATTCCAAAATAAGCTCCTCCGAATTACGTGCGTCAACAGTTGTACAATATTAACAAAACCCGATCAACAGACAAACAACGGATCGAAATCCGCCAATAAGAAGAAGAGAAAATTGAAGTTGAGAAAAGTAACCAATAAAAAACGGCTAAAAGTGACCAATCATTGTAACAGAAAATAAATTCAATTAGATGTTGTTGTAAACAAGTTGAATTGACCACGTACAAATCTTGTGATTGATCAAAGGTCATGTTGGATGCACGTGACCGATCAAAGTTCGGAGTCGCAGTTAACCAACAGCGCTGCCTTATTCATGTGGGAATTAACCAACGAACTTCCTATTACCAAACGTATACACGTGATAGATCAAAGTTGAAAATCGCATTTGATAAATAGGGCTGTACGTCTTGGTGCCTGTTTACACGTGAGAGACAAAAGTAATCCATTTGACAAATGAAATTGCTCACTATCCGAAATCACCATTTTCATTGTTCAACATAAAAACGGCTTCACTTCAAGGGGAACAAATATCCAGATTAAGGATTCCCTTCCATAGCGTTTTTCTTCCGTACAAATATCACTTGTGGAAACAGCCACTTCTGATTAGACTAATATTTATAGTTTTCAAATCCGTCATATGTTTATTTTCGTCACACAATGCCCTTCCAGTTTTAACAATGTTCTTGCAGTTTTGACGAAATTAGCAAAAGAACAAAAAAAAAAAACACAAGAAAATTACAAAACTAAGCACTCGTCCACTTCGAAACGAAATATTTGCTCCCCGAGTAGGAACGGCTCAACCAAATTACCTTGATGCTGAATCAATTACCACTAGCATTATTCGTTTAACGATTTTTGCCGCTTTTCACCGCCTGCATTATTTCCTATAATCAGAGCATTCAATTAGTTCAATGGCAAATAGTAATATGTGATTTAAAGAACACTGCTTGATCTCAGAACGGCATTTCTTCCCCGCTACACTACGGGTTGTTTGAATAACTCGACGTTTCAATTCTTAAAAACTAAATTTCATAGTTTTTAACCCTTAAAAATTCTCCTCAGAAGTGGTCGAGTGCCACTAACATAGTTCTACTTTCGTTATCATCGGGATCACCAAATTCAAAGATGCTGAAAAATCATTGAAGGACTTTCTAGGAGGCGCAGGTTGTGCATCGCACACAATTCAAAATAGTAAAGATACACTTCCCTCGAAAACGTCAGACGTCAGGCTTTTCATTACACAGTAACTTGGCGCTGATTGGCTCTGTAGTAATTTTTACGTGGACTCCGGCTGATCTTTGCTAACAATGGGAGAGGAATGTGCTGCTCGTTTCAGCAGACGTTCATTGGGGAGGAAAGATTGCGTGACGAACCAAAAGAGCGTCTGCGAAGGGGACACGGTTGTTATAACCAACTAGCCGCGGCCGTAAACTTCAAATACTTTCGTCCCCACCTAACTACTTTCATCATCCATCGAAACAGCACAACTCAAAATTCATTCTAATCTGACTCCAGTATCTCACGCCTATTGTTGTCATTCACGCATGCGTTAAATATACAAACCCTTTTCTCAGGAAAGACAACCATAATGGTGGTACCCCTTGGCGTGATAGTAATAAATACATCACGCAACAATATATGGATGACGCGTGACATTCCACGCTGATGTTCTTTTGAGCGTAATCGACACGCATGTGTAACTTAGTCTCAGTGCTGACCATCACTGACCACATGCTTTCAAAAACATCTTTAAAACAGGGAATTAGATTGGTCGCTGGCTGAAACAATGCCATCTAAAGAAACCTTTATTTCATTGGTTCTAGGCAGAACCATCCGACCACGGAAGAATTTCTTGAGCTTCATGCTGACATAGAGCGATTTTGTTTACACAAAATAGCTCAACAACCCGTCGGAACACAGGCGTCCCAAGCTCACGTCACACGAGAACCGTTGAAAATTTGAGCGCTTTATAAGACGTTGTATGGGGAATAAAACATCGTTGATTTACAACGCTAAATGCTTTGAAATATCCACGTTTTCTAAGTAAGATGATTGAAACAAACTTACCTCATGTGTGTCCGTTGTGTTTTTTCGTTATTTTCGCTGTTTTGAGCTTTTTATGCCACCACTGTTCTTCCCTTCATAAGACGGAGTCAAGGCTGCACTCTCGGGTTTCGACCGCTGTCGACTCGGAGGCGATTTGCGTCCAGAAAATCCATTCGATCGCAAATTTTTTCGCCCACAGTTAAAGCTCTATGATCCTTGCACCCGCACAAATGTTTCTTCCTCAAAAATCCTCGCGCATTGCGCCTAAAATGAGCATTTTCCACCGCCGATTCCACGATCGCTTCATACTGCGGCACCTTGAGATATGTTATCCAGCACGGCCGGGGAAAGGGCTTGGGCCCAAGGTCAAATTTCGCACTACCCAGGATGGTACAGTCAATTAATGTACATCACGTACCCTATCCCCCGAGTGAACTATCGCCTTGCAACATTGTGCCGATCAACCAATGGCATAGCGAGGTGACGCGACAGGAGATAAGCAACGGACACGATTTGAATATTTTGCGGGGTTTACCAACCAGCGAAGGCGTGACTTCCGGCCGTACCAGATCTCCCACAAGATTATCCCCAAGCTGTCAATGTCTGCTTTGTAGCCATACGGCTGCAGGTGCCATGAAATGAGGAGTTCCCACATCAGAGCCTGTGGTGTCTCTCTCTAACTTATCCAGGACAACATCAGCGATCTTTGCCACACTTTCTTCTGACAGCTTAAATGCAAATAACAATCACTTTCTCAACTTCCAAAGTTTTTGGACTTTTATCTAAAACTCGATTGGAAGATTAAACCATGATAACTTAATTATGCTGTAACGTTACTGACAGCTCTAAACTTACTGCAGTTAGCCTGGAGCGCAGGCATTTTTTTAAGAGGGCAAATGCTATTTCAAATAGTCGATAGAGTATTAAGCCACCATCTTGGATTTTCAAACTGTAGGCAGTAGAACAAATCAAAGAGGCGGGGAAGGGAGGGGGCGAAGGGGGAGCCGTCGAAGAGAAAAGAACGCTTCCAAGCTGTAATCTCTGAAATTTGCCGTCAAGTGGGACTAAAATTGGTGCAAGTCTGCTCGCGTGTCCAACCCTTGAACTTGAAAAATCCGCAGCAGAAAGTGTGCTTTCGAAACTCCAGAGAAGGCGAGTCAGAGGTAGAGAAAATCAAGCTGACGGTAGACAAATTCGCTGGCAACAAAGGCATCAATGAGGAAAGCTAACTGCGCAAGAGCGTTCTTTGCATTTGCCAAAGAAAACATAGTCTTATCCACTGCGTCCGAATGAGGCTCAACGTAGCCTAGCTGGGTCATTTTACCAAAATACGTTTTCACACCTCCACACAGGAGCACCACCATCACCACGGCCACCGAGGCACCACTAGTTCCTCTGCAATGTTTGTGTAGCAGTTGTATCACGTATGTTTTTTGTAACTTGTAACTTTGCAACATAATGGAGTTGTATTTTATTACTTGCCTGACTTTCAATAAGAATTATTCTAGTATGCTAATTTCATACCAAGATGTTTTCTAGCTCATCTCTTGAGGTCCCCGTGGAAAATCCTCTTTCCACGCATGACAGACAAAGCCTCTGTGGTCTCTTTTACCCATCGACATGCTTCTATCATGACAACGGGAACTCCAGATTTCGCATCAAAGTGGATTAAGGATTTCAAAAGATGAGACTTTTTAGGTCGCGTCTGCACTCCTCTATGACCAAAATCACTCTTACGGTGTCCATGCCTTGGATGTACTGTACTGAGGTGCCATTAGTAAACCTTAACAACGTTGGGTGCTATAACATTCTGAGGAGCAAGGGTGAATGAAAAAAATTAGCGGCACGATATTTAACAATACCACTTCAAGTTCGAGATCTTTGTCGGCTCCTTTGGCCTTTGGTACAGAATACCTCAGTAAATGGCGTGCGGCAGATCAAATTTCACGGCATTTAAACCAGGACTACGACAACCCCAACGAACATGTCATTTTATCGACGTTGATGCAACTAATTCGCAGTTATTCCAGAGCGTTTAACTCGTGAAAAGAGGCTTTCTGAAGGACTGATCGCCTAGAAACAGGTAAATGGCGATTTTCTTCCAAACGAGTACGGGAACTCATGCTTTATATTTCGAATTAAAATGCAATTCTCTGTGACATTTCATTACTTCATTTTTTCTCTTCCTTTGAGAGATCGAACCGTTGAAGAGTGATGTTCTCTTGACAAAATAAAACCTTTATCTCATTGCCTGGGTCCCCTTTTTGAAAATAATCGAGTTTCAGACCACTTTCGCTTCAGTAAAAACTGTGCTAACAATTTATCAAGTAATGGTATAAAGTAAAGCCTCACAGGCATGGACATGGGGACCCTCTCTTTTTATTGCATTTCTTTGGTATTCTTGACATGGACAACCACCTTGCAAAGTTTCAGACAAAATCTACTGCGACTTCTATTTCTGTGGAATGACCTTAAGTAAAGACAGAGAATAAAAAATTCACCGTTATGTCCTTACTTTCTCCACAAAACTTGGATCTGGTCATTTCAAGTTGTTGTTGTTGTTTATCAGAAGACGGTAACGAAATGTACCAAATTTCCTCAGCACGTGCAAGCCATTGTTGTGGCTCATCAGACCTATTGTTTTGTGGCAAGGGAACTTAAGCAGCGACGACGGTGACCGCGACGAAAACGTCATTTCAAAATATTACTTCTCGCTTTTCTAACTCTTTCGCGATTATTCCAATTTGTTTCACATGGAAAATGCTGAGGAAGTGTCCAGGGTCTAAAGTTCTATAAACAGCGTGTAAGTGAGAAGACTAAAGAAATAAAAATTTACCGTCGTGGGCTCACATTCTTGTTGAACCTAAAATTTGGTCATTTCACGTTGTTGTTTTGCAGAGGACAGCAGAGTATTGTAGTTGCTAATTAAACCTATTGTTTTGTGTCGTTCTCGTTGCCGTTTCCGTCCTGTTCGATTCTATGCTTTTGTCTATATATCTTCAGGTGTTACTGAAACTTCAGAATACTAACAGTTAAGGCCGATGCACACGAGGGGTTTTGCTCCTGGGTTTTGCTTCAGGGGCACGATCCGGGAGCAAAGCTCCTCCGTGTGTACCAATGATTTCAAAGGCGTAATTCATTCTCGGGAGCAGAATTTCCACCCTGCAAAATGCTCCACATTATTAAACCGGTTAAATATTTGGGAGCAAGCTCCCAGGGCAAATTGTGTGTACTGGTCGTGCAAACTTACCCTGGAACATGCTCCTGGAGCAAAACCCCTCGTGTGTATCGACCTTTAGGTCCGAGTGGTGCTAAATTGATGTCAGTGAACATCAGGTTGCTAAATCGATTTCGCTCTTTTCGCTCTGCCGGCTGCGGTTACCGGACGTTGCGTTTTGGGTATAACACATATCTAATTCATACACCAAACGGCTTCCATTCTTCTTAATTTGTGAACTCGAGTACTGCTACACTGATATTCGTACCTACCCTGGTGACCATTCAGTTTTCATCACTGACTGCCTCGCCGTCCACCGTGGCTACCATTTTCTCCATTTCCACGATGTTTTTAATACCGTCTGCATTTTCTTTTGCTTGTGGGTGTAAAATCTTAAAAGAAATGCTACTTCTCAAAGCAAACTGAGTCCAGGAAATTTGAAGGGAGTTTTTCTGTGCGAACCCAAAAACCGTGAGCGCTATGATTTGATTGTAGAGTTACCATAGACCACAATCGCTTGCGGTCGTATCACAACAAACAGCTTTGACCGTGTCTCTCCACTTTCAAGACAGCAAGCTAATGAGGAGAGCCTGGGGACGAGGTTGTTCCCTTCCTGTCACCAGGGGTACAGATCAAGATACCAGAATGAATATTTTGAATAAGTGTAGGCGACGGGTAGTACGATAAATTCTTGAGCCCAATCGACCCACAGAGTCACGTGTAGTAGACTAATTGAACACACACAAATTCTTTATTCGATGACTTGCTGCAGTGCTAATGTCTTCGTAACAGCAAACACAGTTGAAATGTCGACAGATTAGATGATCAAAATTAACGAAGTAGAAGTTGCTATGTGGTAGTGGTTCAGAGTGTGATTCAGAGTATGGTTCGAACTAGAACACAAGAAAGACAGAAAACTACTTAACAATTTAAACTCTAAGATCTAAGACTAAATCACGCAATAGACAAAATGAAAAATAGAACTAAACTCAACCGTGAAAAGAAAACTACGAGGATGTAAACAAAATAAAACAGACTTACTTTAGTCTCCGGGATGTGAAGGGTTCCTACTTAAGCTCTGGTAATAGCGAAGTTACTGGAATGATCTCTATAGCGTGTCGATAGTACTGGATACTCTTTCGTGATAGTTGAACAGAAAAATCTAAAAGGCACGTGGCTTGATACAATTGAGTTATTCATAAGTGAGAAACAACAAGTGATTTGTGTACATAAGACATGTAGAAACTTAAAACCAAAAAATATAAATTTAGAAATTAGTGTAACGAAAGCTAACGATTATTGGCGTGCAAAACTAACAATAAGCAAAGGTCAATTTGAACAGTGAAAAGAATCAGAACTGTAAGATGACCTCCTTTGCGAAATGCCATTTGTAGCTTCGGTAGAGACGTATGCTGTTGCAATGAATCCCTAAAAATCGGTTTCGTCCTTTAGCTACCTTGCGCCTTTTATTCGTTCCAAGATAAGACAGCCGGAAAGATGGCTTTTGCTAGTACAGAGGGGACAGCCGGTATTACAGAGATGCTTCAGTTGCTTGAGGCGGTTCAAAAGATGGAAAAGCTTGGTTTTGCGAGCGAAGCACTTAAGATGAAAACTCGAGTTGAGGAGATGTTAAGTCGAGAAAGAGAGAGAGCGAACGAACAAAAGGTATGAAATCAGTAGTGATATTCGTCATTTTCATCACTCGCAGGGTACTGAGACGCGAAATGAGCTCACGGAGCACAATTATTCGGCACATTGCGATGTTTTGTCTTTTGATGCTTACTGTTCTGTACTTTGTAAAATCTGTTCTTCGATGGTACTGAACAAGATTACACCAATAACAGAACTGAAGAAATCACTTTCGTTATTATTACTATTATGGACTGGCCGCCGGGCAAGAGGAAATGATTTTCCGTAATCGAATACGTCGTTTCTTAAACAGCTTTAGTAATTCTTTCTTTTTATATTCACCTCTTGAAATACTGAAGACATTCGAATCTGGCTGAAAATTGTACCACAAAATATTTCAGACTTGAGTTTTGAAAAAAAAATTAACATTCTGCCTTTGCATTCTGACTTGCTTGGACAACTATTGTGGGAAGAAAACGCTTCATCCCGGGACGAGACGAGATTTAACAAATGTCTACGAACACTGGACGCATAGCTAGGCGACGCACAAGGCCACCAAGTTGACCAGTTCAAGGAAAAATTGAGCCTGGTATTCAATTCCGAACGCTTTCGAGTGCGGTTTCGAAAGTGCTTTCGATCGGCACTTTCGCTTTTTAAAATTCGGTTAAATGTCCGTTTGGAGGGCCTTACAGTCTCTTCGCTTCAATGTTTGGGGACCAAATGCTACGTGGTTCTTTCGTAAAAGTGGAAGTAATTTCCTCTTTTACAAAAGGGGAAACTACTTAATGACAACAACATTTTTTTGCTAATTATAAATTGTCTAGTAAAGGTCAGCTTTCATTTTCGTACCGCTAGTACCAACAAAATGCTCGGAATTCGGCAATAACGTTAAAGTTCCTAAAAACCTAACCGAACAGAGCCATCTGTATTCAATAGATTTTCAGTCAGAAATCATTCTTTATATGGCCTTGAACCGACATGGGATCACGGGCAAACACTTCAAAAGCACCCAAAGTAGCTCACTCACAATTAATGGCGCCTTAATTTGATCTGTGTTTGGGTACTATATATTTATTCATGACTTACTGATTTTCTAATCATTTCCCTCTCAATAGGACGTCTTGTAGTTTCTTGCCCTTGTATTTCGTTTTTTTTTTTTCATTTGATTTTTTTCCTTCATCAGGCCTCTTTCATTTTGTCAGAAGCGAGAGATGAGGATGAAAGGAAAAGACAAGTTTTACTGGACTTCTACACCAAAGTTGGAGACTTCTTGGATAAAATAGACGAAAAAGATTCAAATTTGGTGAAAGTTCATTTCGGCAATGTTCAGGAGGAAATGAAAAGTCACATGGCACAGCTCCGACAAAAGTTATACTTTATTCTCTTAGCAGGTAAAAAAAAAAAATCAGCAGTTAATCAAACGTTAGTGGACAAAGAGAACTATAGATTAGATACGAGTCCGTCATTTCTCCTAAATTATCACAATCATCTCATCCAGCGTTATCAATGGCTATAGAGTTGAACCTCATTGCACCTCCACTATTCCGTTCATTATTCACTACCGATGTACAACTTGATAAGAATCAGCCCGTGAAGGTTACTGTATGTTAAGTCCTCATTTGCTGTGCGCAGGCGCTCTCGTTTCAAGCTGATTGGATAGAAGACCGTCTGGAACATAAACCAGTTTCGGTAGTCTTGATGCAAAATGGTGGATTGAGACACACTGTAGCATGTATGTTATCGATCTTGTCTTTTTTCTTAGGTGAGACGTGCGCTGGAAAGACTACCGTGGTCAACCTTTTGCTGGGAGAAAAACTACTTCCATATTCTGCCCTCAGGACAACCTCAACCATATGCGAAGTGAAGTATGGAGAAGAACGCAAACTTGTGGTTCATTTTAAGGACAAGGATCCCGAAACCGGACAGCTAACAAAGACCATCTTTCTAGAGGAACCGACAGGATCCCCTGAAAAAAGCTACCTTTCTCAAATTTCGCCTTATGTCCATTGGAAAGGTGATGACGAACACAGCCCAGTTTTTAAGAAGACAGAAATCTTTTTGCCTCACAGTCTTTTGCAGGTAGTTATATTTGCGTTGATCGTAAGTTGTAGCGGCTGTTGGGTCGAGGGTTGGTGTGCGAGCACCATTTGAAGTTTAAGGGTCACCCGGAAAATTTTCTAGAAATGTCATGAGAATTAATTATGCCAGGAGGTCGACAGTTTTTTACTAGTACCGACTATAAATAAATATAAAATATGAATGGATATAAAATTTCCATAGTGCTTCTACTACATGCACATATTCCAAAGCGCTTTACAGTCTTAGTTCTAACTAATTCGTTATAAAATTCCTACTATATTATTCATAATAAAATGAAATAAAATAAAATAAAATCCCTAGTGGACAATGACAACAGTTGTTAGGACCAACTAAGTGAAACCTTTAACAGAGCAAAAAAATTCAAACAGAGTGCCAGCTCATTACTGCCTTTTGTCATTGTGAAATTAATGTCGTCGTCGTAGTCGTCGGCATCGTTGCTTTAAAAATAGAAGTGTTCACGATTTTTGTGTTTGGAAACTGAGGAATTTTCGTTCGTTTCTTTATTTCAGAAAGGCATAGTGATTATTGACACTCCTGGGTTTGGTGAATCTGATGATGAGATAGACCAAATGGTGATTCAGTACCTGCCTCAGGCCTTTGCCTTCATCTATGTCGTTAACTCTACGAACGGTGGAGGAATTCAGAAAGATAGAGTAAGTGGCTCGAAAATCACACCAAGGCTGAGTTATTCATTAAGTAACAGAACTAATCCTGGTTCTAAAACTGCTATCGCAATCTATAAGTTTTGATCACAGTTAATCCAGGATTAGTGCTAATCGGGCTTCGAGCAACTCGGCCCTGATATAGCCGCTTACAAGAGCAACTTGAGAATTTAAATACAAGAAAATCTGTTTCATCTTAGGCCCGGTCTTCACGGGGCGTACCCGTTTATACAAAGTTTTGTGCCCACATGTAAACGATGATTCCCTAACATATCGCTTACGTCTATCCACACGTAAACGATCGTAAACGATAGGAAAGTCACAAATGCATAACTGAAGGATAAAACGAGGCCCCCTGCGGCCTGCGTAGCAAGCGTTTCCGTTGGGTTTTCAGTGTTCCTAGTGTTGGATGCGCGAGAAATGGGGCGAGAGCAAAACAAAGATGCTTCTTATTTTTGCTCTCGTCTCATTTCCTCCTCAACCGAACATTCGAACGCTCTCAAATCGACGGTAAAGCTGCAACGCAGGGTAGGACTTTATAGGGGAGTCTCCCCTCCCCCTTCCCGGGCTAGAACCCCTGGGAATCAGACTTGCCATGAATTCATGACTGAGTATGCGTAAACGTAAGTGTTAACAAGTTGTGCTGTCCACACGAGATGAACGTGTATTCAGTAGTGTTGTACGTTGACAAATTTATCCACTCAGCGGCGAACGTTTTGGCCGCGTTCGTTTAAAGAGATCGTTTACGTCGTTTACGTGTGGAACGTAAACGTATACGTGTGGACGGGGCCATAGATCTGCTTTTAATCAATCATAACAAAGTAAAGCAGAATGTTCCAAACCCGAATTCCTTTCGATTCCAATCATATCAAAGACAGTTGGAAGCTTAAAGGGGGGACTAACTTAACTACAGACTTAGCGTTGTTGCCAAGGGATTTTAACGGATTGTATTTGTAAAACAATGTTTTTTCGGTGTTTTTGCTATTATACTGGTGAAACGCGCGAAGGTGATAATAATAAATAATAATAATAATAATAATAATAATTTTATTAATTTATAGTGCGCTTTTTAACATACAATGATCAAAAGCGCATTACAATATTAAAATATTAAAATATATGCTAAATATGTACATTAAACTAAATTTAAACAATAATAAGTAATTTAAGCGCTAAGGGCTAAAATCTAACTTAAAAAAAATAAGTTTTAAGACAAGATTGAAAAGTTAAAATAGAGTCAATATTGCGCAGGCTTGCTGGGAGCGCGTTCCACAGTGTAGGCGAAGCCACACTAAAAGATCTGTCACCGAAAGAATTTTTCATTTTCTCTGCTGGATGTAACAGAATAGTGGCTGAATTAGAGTGTTAGAGTGCAGTGAATAGCGTGCGTGCTTTCTTACATTAATTGAATCGCTAATATAAGCTGGTGCCATGTCATTTAGTGCTTTAAAAGTTAAAAGTAAATTTTAAAATTTATTCTATACTTAACTGGCAACCAGTGTAAGTCTTGCAAAACGGGCGTAATATGGTCATATTTGCGGTTCAGTGTTAGTAACCTAGCTGCTGCGTTCTGTACTCTCTGCAGTTTAGTCGGCGTTATTTCACAATCCGACTGGTCCATGAAGAAGTCCATTACAATAGTCAATTCTGCTTGTGACGAAAGCATGCAGAGCCATTTCTAATTTATCTCTTACTAAAAAAATTACTTATTTGCTTAATATTGTTGAGCCAGAAGAAATGTCGGTCGACATGGAGAAATTAGAGTCAAACCAGGAGCCAAGATTGCGCAGTTCAGACACGGGCTTAATGTATGTTGTGCCAACACGGACTGTGCAGACAGTTGCTGTCTAGATCCGATAATAAGAAATTCAGTCTTATCATCATTGATTTTTAGTTTGTCCTGGTACAGCCATTTTCTTAAGTCACCAATGTATCTTTCCATTGCGCACACCGCCTCTGCCTGATCCACCGGACTGTTGCGCTTAAAAGACAAGTATAGTTGAGTGCCATCAGCGAAGCAATGAGCGTCAGGTAGGTTCGCTTGTATTATCTCGAAGAGCTTTGAGGCACAAACCACAAAAAGAAGCTGACCTAGACAGCTTCCCTGTGGAACACCGAAGCGCAAATCGAAGCTATCTGATTTAACCCCATCGAACAAAATACGTTGGCTACGCCCTGACAAGTGTGACGAAAACCACTCTAGAGCCTTTCCACGTATACTAAAGCTTGTGTTCAAACGTCTAAGTAAAATTCCATAATCAACTGTATCGAATGCAGCACTTGAATCTAATAGGACACGTAGTGTAACGCGCTGCGAGTTCATATTTAAAAGAATATCATTAGCGACTTTGACTAACGCTGTCTCCGTACTGTGATGTCGACGATATGCGGATTGCAACAGGGGATTGCAACAGCTCATTGCTCGTATTTTTCCTCGCCCCCTAGCTAGGCCGAGGTTTGAGATTTTC
>CAOKRL010000107.1:12500-19477 GCA_948470475.1 Galaxea fascicularis | reverse complement strand
AAATTCTGCAATTGTCTCACAATGTTAAGACTTAGATTCAGCAAATTAGTGCATCACTTTTGCCTAAAACTGAACCAACTTAAGTGACCCATGAATGATTTCTCTTTAAGAGAATAATACTATTCATTCATGCATCAGATCTCTTTTGTTTCTGCTTCTTGAGTTTCTGATGCTGCTACAGTGTATTACCAAGACCTTAATGAGCAATTGGCCATTTACCTGTAAGCCACAAGTGACTCTGAAAACAAGCAACAGTCTTCTCCCAAAAGACCAACAACCAACAGAAATAATTGGAAGAAAAAGCACAGCAGTTTGTGACAGGTGTGACGATAACGTGACATTTACGTCATCTCTACCATGGCAACCGATCTTCATGCCATGCTTTCCGGTTTTGTACTCGATGATGTACATTGATTAAAAGAACTGTTTTTAGTTCACTCCAGTGTGTCTCGATCTGTTCTTCCTAAGAACAACGCTACATGGTGTCAGTGATTTGGGATTCTTCCTAAAGAATCGTCGCTGAAATAGTTGAGTGCATCTTCAAGCGAAACACAGTGAATCTAGCTCCAGATGACCGAAACAGGCTCGAGCGGTGCAGCATCAACAAGCACATAGCCAGCAACTCCTCAGTTCATCCAGTCTTCTATTCCTTTACCGTCGAAGCTAGACTTCAAGGGGAACTTAGCTGTGAACTGGAAGAAATTTAAGCGGCTTTGGACAAACTACGAGATCGCCTCGTGGCTCAGTACGCAAAGCAGTAATCTTCGAACAGCCACATTGTTGACATGCATTGGCCCAGATATCCTGGAGATTTACGATGGTTTGCCTTTTGGAAATGAAGAGGAGAAAACAGACATTGACAAAGTGATAGAGCTCCTAGACGTCTATTTCATCGGTGAGACGAATGAAATTTACGAAGCCTATGTGTTTAATCAGAGAGTGCAGGAGGTCGGTGAGTCATTTGATGTTTTTCTCACAGCTTTGCGTTCGTTAGCTAAAACGTGCAACTTTGGTACCATGCAAGATCGAATGATTAGAGACAGAGTTGTGGTAGGAATTAGAGATAACGCCACTCGAAAAAAGCTTCTAGCTGAGAACAAACTAACTCTTAACAAGTGTATTGATATTTGCCGCGCGAGTGAAACCACATCCAAACAACTCAAGGAAATGTCTCATACGGAGGAGGTTAGCGCCGTTGCCACAGGCCACCCAAAATCGAAGATAGGTGTGCGCCATAGTAAAGTGCGAAATCCCAGTAAAGTTCAGCGCCCCATGCATAACAAATTAACGGAACCAGTTAGATGCAAGTTCTGCCACAGAACCCATCCTCTAAAAAAGAACTCTGTCCAGCATGGCAGCACAAGTGTGATAATTGTGGTAAAATGAACCACTTCTCAGTGGCTTGCAGAAATCAGAAAGCGAACAAACAGCAAACTAAGAAGTCAGTTCACAATGTAGAACAAGACGCTCAGGACTTTAATGACGAAGATTCTGATGATTACTTATTCAGTGTAGAATCAGTGAGCGCACTTCATGCAAAAAACAGTCCTAAGAAGATTTATGCTAACATGCGCTTGAGGGATGAAACAGTGAAATTCCAGTTAGATTGTGGAGCAACAGTCAATATCCTCCCAGCAGATACTTATCAGCAGATATTTAATGATCCCCGGATGAAACGCCTTCAGCCTACTCAAACTACCCTGGTTATGTTTAGCAAATCAGAGCTGAAACCTTTGGGATGTATTAAGGTTGAGACCCTGAACCCCAAGAATGAACAGTGTTTCCTCACGGAATACACCGTCGTACCAACAGGCCACACAGCACTCCTTGGTGCTGAATCGGTGCAGCAGTTTGGTCTCATCGTGATCAATACTGAACATCATGTCTCTCTCGAATGAGACTCCCACACAGCCGGATATAGTGAGCGAATTTGGAGATGTATTCTCAGGAGAAGGAAAGCTCAAAGGAAAGCTTCACCTTGAGATTGATAAGTCTGTATCCCCTGTGGCACTCCCAGTGAGGAAAGTCCCCTTTGCAGTGAAAGAGCCTTTAAAACAGGAACTAGAACGCTTAGTTAAGATAGGCATCTTGCAACCGGTAGATGTTCCAACGGATTGGATTTCCTCAATGGTAGTTATTAAGAAGAGCAATGGGAAGATAAGGCTATGTATCGACCCAAAGCCTCTGAACGAAGCACTCAGGAGAAACCAGTACCCACTGCCAGTGATCGATGATCTGCTACCGCTACTTACAAATGCTAAAGTCTTCAGTGTAGTAGACGCAAAGAACGGTTTTTGGCATGTGCAGCTAGACGACGAAAGCAGTCTCCTGACCACATTTGGCACCCCCTGGGGAAGGTTCCGCTGGACTCGGATGCCCTTCGGGATATCACCCGCTCCGGAAGAGTTTCAGAGGAGACTGGAATATGCCCTGGAAGGTCTTGATGGAATTAAGCCAATATTTGATGATATTCTTGTTTTTGGTGTCGGAGAGACAGAAGCTGAAGCACTGTCTGACCATGATGCAAAGCTGACAGCATTGTTAGAACGCTGCCGCGCTACTGGTATTAAGCTGAACAAGGAGAAGCTTAGGCTCCGCCACAAAGAAGTGAAGTTTATGGGACATGTGATATGTCAAGATGGTCTTAAGCCTGACCCAGACAAGGTACAAGGTATCAAAGAGATGCCCACCCCAACCAGCAAGCAAGATCTCAAGAGACTTCTCGGCATGGTAAACTACCTCCAAAAGTTCGCTCCTAACCTGTCTGAAGTTACCGCCCCAATGAGAGACCTTTTGAAAGAAGGGAACCAGTTCCGTTGGGATGAGCAAGTACAAGGACGCAGCTTCGAGCGAGTTAAGGAGATACTCTCAGCTGCCCCCGTCCTCAAGTACTTCGATCCCAAAGAAGACGTGGAATTGCAGTGTGATGCATCTGACAGAGGACTTGGTGCATGTCTTATGCAAGGAGGCCAGCCCGTGGCTTATGTATCTCGTTCCATGACGGAAACAGAAGCGAACTATGCCCAGATAGAGAAAGAGATGCTTGCAATACTTTTCGGAGTAGAACGTTTTGAGCAGTGCGTGTATGGTCGACCTGTCAAGATCCAAACTGACCATAAACCCTCAGTGCCCCTAAACGTCTCCAGCGAATGTTGCTGAGATTGCAGAAGTTTGACCTCCAAGTGTCTTACAAAAAAGAGACTGAAATGTATCTGGCAGATACACTAAGCAGAGCATATAGAGTGCACAAGAGCACAAGAGAAGATGTAGCAGAAGATGTTGTGTACATCGAGGAGATGAGAGGAGATACAGAAAGAGAGCTAGAGTGTATCAATATGATACAATACTTGCCAGTGTCGGTAGCAACGCTAATTTCCATCCAACAAGCAACAGAATCTGATGCTACCCTGAAAGAGCTGAAGACAACAATCAGACAAGGTTGGCCAGCTACCAAGGCAAAGGTATCAGCAAACATCAAAGATTATTTTCCTTTTCGGGAAGAGTTGTCATTGCAGAATGGACTTGTCTTCAAAGGTGAAAGATTAGTTGTCCCTGTGAGCGTGAAAGATGACATGTTGGCTAAGATCCACCGGAGCCACATCGGCATCCAAGGCTGCCTCCGAAGAGCCAGAGAAGTAGTTTACTGGCCAGGCATGAACAAGGATGTCGAAGATTACGTAGCAAAGTGTGCCGTTTGCAACAGCCAGCCAGTAGAACAAGGGAAAGAGCCAATGATTTGTCACGAACTGCCTAGTAGACCATGGGAGAAAATTGCAGTTGATCTTTTTGATCTGAATGGTGCAGAGTTCATGGTGACTGTTGACTACTATTCGAGCTTCTTCGAAGTCGACAGAGTGACATGCAAGACAGCAGACGAAGTTGTGAAGAAGTAGAAAGCCCATCTAGCACGTCATGGGATACCCGACCAGCTAGTGTCTGACAACGGACAACCCTTTTCTTCTGCAAAGTTTCAACAGTTCGCGGACACTTATGGCTTTGAACATGTAACAAGCTCTCCAACATATGCCCAGTCAAATGGCAAAGCTGAGAACGCCGTGAAGACAGCAAAACATCTGCTAGAGAAAGCCATCAAGTCAGAACAAGACCCATATCTTGCCCTACTGGACTGGAGGAACACCCCTACAGAAACACTCAACTCGTCACCTGTTCAGCGATTATTTGGTAGAAGAACCAAGACCCCACTCCCAACATCGAACCAGTTACTCAAGCCGACGCTACCAGAGGAGGTTGATCAGAAGTTGAAGCTACAAAAGGCTAAACAATCCCTGTACTACAACCAGGGCGCCAAGGAACTAGAGGAACTGCGCTCAGGAGACATGCGATTGCAGCCACAAAGCTCCCACGTTGGAAAGAAGAAGGATTGGACCCAAGCAAGAGTCGAAGGCAAAGTCGACATAAGGTCCTATCAAGTCAGAACAGAAGATGGAAGAGTTTATAGGAGGAACAAGAGACACCTGAGGCACACACGCGAAGTTATGCCACACAGTGAAGATGGGATGAGATTATCCCCAAAAGCAGCACCAATTCCTGCTGCCGCAAATTCTGGTGATGAAATGCCATTGGTACCACCTTCCATACCAAGTACTGCAGTGAGTAAGGATCAATCAGACACAGTACCATTGCAGAAGACGGACAAGCCACATCCAGAGTATCCAGTTCAGAATGCAGAAGATAAGCAGGAGATTTCCCAACCGGTGACTACCACTCGATCTGGACGAATTGTTCGACCACCAACACGTTACCAGTAATTGGTTGGAAAGAAAGGATTTGACAAACTTTTATATTTTTGTTTTTTTCTTTTTTTAAGTCTATACATTTGAAACTAGGACAGTCACATTCAGTTATCTTTATAGTTTTCTTTGTTTTTCTGAAGAGGGGGAGATGTGACGATAACGTGACATTTACGTCATCTCTACCATGGCAACCGATCTTCATGCCATGCTTTCCGGTTTTGTACTCGATGATGTACATTGATTAAAAAGAACTGTTTTTAGTTCACTCCAGTGTGTCTCGATCTGTTCTTCCTAAGAACAACGCTACAACAGGAACAATTCACTTTTAATTCCTGTTTGATTTCTAATTACGTGGGATGCGTAGGCAGACCACGTATAAAGATTCGGGCGAGTTTCGTCGTCATTGTAGTCTCATATAGCAATTAGCCACGTGCTTTTGCTTCTCACTGAAGTTAAGCCCTGCTGGCCAGGGTTACTACTCGGATGGGTGACCTTATCTGAAACCGTTGTTGGCCTTTTTTTTTTCTGGTCGTCTTTTTTCGATTTTACTTCTCTACTTTAAGGAACCATGTGACGCTGAAATCGCCAAACAGTGCTGCTAGCTGATCATCCACGGTTCCTCTTTCTAAACGTGTTCATTTGTCGGAGAAAACCTTTTAAGTAAAGATTTCATTCTCAGCAGTATTTGAATGATTGAAAAGAGATTGATTTGTTCCGTTCATTGCTTTAGGGCGCTTACCATTAGTCAGAACTGGCCGGCCAGGCCAGTCCATTGCAAAGATAATTCCACTACTAATAAGAACTGTCCACACAGATCAGTTTATTTCTACATAGTATGCATAGCAGGAATGTTTTTTTTTCTCGCAAACGCTCTCCGAAGAAGTCTATTTCATTTTCAAAATGACCAGTCTGGCTGGCCAGCTCTGACAAATGGAAAGCGCCCTTAGTTTCGTGTTTTCAACTGTGAATAATTTACATTCTAATCGAGTGTGACAAGCTTCGTAATCTTTGTATTTGTCCTAAAGAAAAGAAAACGATATTTTTAAGTTTGACTCTTTGCATTTTGTACGCTTGACTGGTTTACCACAAATTTGCATAGTTTGACATTTGATCAAGCAAGATTGCGAGACTTGGTATGAGGGTCAGACAGCGCAACATTCATAGGCATTTCAGAGATTTGAGAGAGAAATCTCCTGAAGTAAATCATAACAGGGGTATCAAGTTGATTGGTGTTTTTGGATGGTGTTAAATGACTTCATTTTTTGCTTACTGTCCACCGCACGCACTTGACGCGGAACAAATAACCTCGAAATGAAAGTGTCGAATATTTTTTTGATCATGGTTTGATCAGCAAATTCGTATCGAATGCATCACTGGTGGCGAGGAGACTAGTGAACCATCGTGTGTTTGTCATGCTGTACTGAGTCATCATTAAATTCCCATTGTCCACGTATAACCAAAGTGACTGTGTGTACACATTCATCAACCAATGCATCCCACGTTAACGCCCCCAGGTGTCTTGTTGAATATTAAATGCTTATGAAAGAAATCATGTGTGAACTGTGGATATCAAATCAAATGAAGAATGATTGTCGCAGTTGTGATCGCAATTTTTTGCAATATCGTAAAGAAGCCTGAAAAAAAATTCAGGACTTCAGGACTTCCCCGTTGAATTCCTGAATTCTTTTTTCAGGCTTCTGTATGCAATTGCAAAAAATTGCGATCACAACTGCGATGATCATTCTTCATTTGATTTCTGATTGGTGACAGTAACATTTGCCCCTAACTGTACAGGTCACAGAGTTGTAAACGAGGGTCAAACCAATACCAGACCACACCTTGATGGTCTCTAGCTGGCTGGATGTCTGACTGTCTTCTACTAAACAGTGTATGTGTCTAATAACTACAATACAACTGGTTGGCCTACTGGCTGACGGATCAGCTTAAGGTATCATGGTAGGTGGATTGACAGTGTTTGGAAATCGCGCCCTTACGTTGACGCTTTGAAAGAAAACCTCATCAACCCATACATTTTCTGAAAGCTTAATAGTTATACAATACAATCATATCTTTGAAATTTTCTTAAGTCAGTGTTGCAGTTATATTAAAAGAAATGCCCAGAAACACGGCTTCGCTTAAATTGGTTCGTTTCCGCGCGTAAATAATCGGATCGGCGCGATCAATATCGGAAATGTTTTCTCACACATCACCCTCAAAAACCGT
>CAOKRL010000107.1:5000-7500 GCA_948470475.1 Galaxea fascicularis | reverse complement strand
TATGCCACTTGATATGGGTTTATGGGGTCGAACAATTGCCAGTTTATCCAAAAGAATCAAGGCTGACAACATACGTCTTTTCAAGCAATAATGGACATTAAATGTGTGTAATTGTAACTGCAATGGCTAATGATAAATTAATGGTGATAATGATAATTTCCATTATAGATTTTTTCACTGGTGTTGTTAGTACTCAGGGATCCCCCAACCATTGTCCAAGAGCTACTGACACAAAGCCACAAGAGCCAAACACCCTAACAGAGGCTCTCAAGGTAGCTGCCAAGAAGATGTATGGTAGTAGTGATGGAGCTGACAAAAATATGTTCCGTATTAGTGTTAGAAGAAGAAAAGTGTGGGAGGACACTTTTGAAATTTGTGATATTTGTAAGTCTGATTTCAATTTACCACTGAACATCCGATTTACTGGGGACGAAGCTGTGGACCTGGGTGGTCCAAAAAGAGAATTCTTTAGTCTTCTCTTCCAATGTTTAGAGCAACAGAGAATTGTTATTGGTAGTTCTCCATGTTTAACTTTTTCCCATGATATTTTGGCCTATGATAGAAAGGAGTATGAAGTATGTGGGGTTTTAGTAGCTTTGAGCTTGCTGAATGGATGTAGTGGGCCCCACAATTTTTGTCCATCTCTAGTACAGTACATTTTGCACGAAGACAAGCAGTTTTGTAAGTTTGAAATCAGGGAAATTCCTGACCCAGACATAAGGCGCAAGTGTGAAGAAATTGAAGGAACGTCTGAAGAAAAGGATTTCAGGAGAAAAGTGTTAGATCTAGAAGAGCGATTTGATGCAGGCTTCAACAAATCCTCTGTTTCCTTTGGTGATAAGGAAAAACTTCTGCAAACCATAGCTTATCACTATGTAATTAATACTTGCCATGATGAGATATTACAGTTTGAAGAGGGCCTTTCATTTGGAGGGGTTCTAGATGTTCTTAAGAGATTTCCTTTAGAGGCTTTTAAAGAATTAACAGACAGTAAAGAGGCTATCATCACCCCTCAAGACTTTGAAGGTGTGTTTGAAGCAAATCTTTCTATCCAGGGTTCAAACCTAAGGATGGCAGAGGAAGAGATCTTGTATAACTGGGAAAATTTTATTACCAATGTGTTCAGGGGAAAGGTTTGTCAAACTAGTATCACAATTGATGATGATACATTTCTGGAGACTGAGAGTACCAAGGTGATTACTCTTAATGATGTAATAATGTTTGCCACAGGGTCATATCACTTGCCAGCTATGGGATTAGAACATCAAGTACAAATTGAATTTGAGCATGAGCCCCAAGCAGGCAAGAGGGTTACTGCAAACACTTGTGGGCCAGTTCTAACTTTTCCAGTGTCACCTAGATACAGCTGTGATTTGGAAACATTTTGTAAAAACTTGGCAGAAGATATTATCTCATCACCAGGCTTTGGATTTGTTTAGCCAGTTTTCATTGGACAATGTTGATTTTAACTGGCCATGGTCAAAGTGAAAGACAAATGTTAACTATTGAAAAAGTAAGGGGAGTAATAAGACAACCAACAACATTGTATTTCTGTTATTGTTATTAAACAACATGTATTCATGGAGATTGGATGACAATATTCAAAAACGTTCAAAGCTTTACAGTCTTTCCTGTAGAACCGTGAACACCAGAAATATCTATAGAATGTTATTGTGTTTCAAGTTAAAGGCCAATCACGCATGAGAAAACTAAACCGCAAACAGTAACGGTAATTAGGTTGTGGTTTCATGTTGCTTCTGATTGGTCGCGAAACAATAAACATTCCAGAAACTTTTTCTGGTGTTCACAGTTTTGCGGGAAAGACAGTAAATACAGGCTCATTGCCTTTATGATAAGGTCTATTATCAGGTATTGTCCAATTTACATGTACATGAGTTTGGTATAATACTGTTTAACTTGAGAGAATAGTTTATCAACAACAAGGCACTTGTGAACTTTCTGTTGTATAATACAAATAAACTAGTGTTATGATGTTTCATTTTCAATAAAGTTCTGGTTACAAATTGCATTTGAAAAATGCAGCTACCCTACTTGTTATGGTTTGGACCTTTTAACTGATTTCTGTGACAATGGGTGCATGCATCACTATTTATGAAAGAGACAACAACCAAATAGGTGTAAATAACAGTCATTTGATCACAGTGTTACAACCATATGCATGATAACTTTTTGTGTGTATATCATCCACTCCTTTAACATTGGATCAGTTTACCTGTCACAATTGCAGAAGTTTATGACCGGACCCTTTCAGACACAAATGTACAGGCACATATGTAAAGATCTATCCCGTACCCCTCATCATGGGCAAGTGGGTTAACATGCTCCAACAAGTCATCAAAATCCCTGTTTGATAATGGATTTGCAATGTCTGGCACAAGTTCTCCATTTGAATCTCCTTGTTGCAGTGGTCCTTCCCAGTCTATTCCATATTGACTCCAGTCCTGGTAAATGGAAAGTTTATAATCAACATATATTCTAT
>CAOKRL010000106.1:10000-19507 GCA_948470475.1 Galaxea fascicularis | reverse complement strand
AGAATCCTTTTAATTGAATAGCAGCACAGTACAAGAGCTTCAAAACACGATGTCGCACCTTGACAATCGTGACACCAACACAGACGCTAAGAAAGCGCGTTGTGACCTTTGATCTAACAGTTTCCCGCGCTTTCTGGAAGTCACACAACAGAGTACAACGCAAGCACAGCGTTTTTAAAATTTCAAATCCCTTTCACGTTTTTATTTCGTTGTTCAGTTCCATAAATGAAAGTAGAAAATTATGATTCGTGGAGGTTTCGGAGGATATGGGTTTGGTGATTGGTACGTTACTGTAAGTGCAGATAAAAGAGCATCTTACTGAGGGTCCCCTATACCACTTTGCAAAATGCATTCACGTAAAAATATTGAGACTGTCCACGCGTCACGGATAATTCCCAAATTTGTTCACGTTGACGCAAAAATCAAATATGGGCAATCATGAATAAATAAATAAACCTAAATCACGTTTCACGAGAAAAGTACAGGGGACCCTCTTTACTGTGCACGTCCTGCTGTGTGTTAATTTTTAGTTATTTAGAAAAAATACCGATCCTTCGAAAGATTTCAATGGAATTGAATGCTGCTCTAAACCTTTCTCAGAGCTAGATGGTCTTTGTCGTTTGAAAAGACTCAGCAATGAAAATAGCAGAATCGACGTGAGACTTCCCTAATCGGCCATAAAAACGAATTTAATAGGTACAAATAAACCTCTGTTTCTCTAGAATTGGCTAATACGTATTTCACTCCATCTCATTTTCGTCTTTGCTTTCTATGTTCTCATATAAATGTACCATCTAAATCGCGATTCTTTCTTAACAAACTTGATTAAGGTTGGTATTGACCAGCCGAAATATTGTAACTCGAAGCTTTTCCACGTTGTTTGATCAGGGTCTTCAGTTGCACTAGTCTTCGGACAATTGTTTGAGGGTCCAAAATAGGGTTTTGCAATCCTGCATCCCGCCACCCTTTTCGGCCTTATCCCGCCATCCCGCCATATTGACAGCCTCCATCCCGATCCCGCCATAAAACTCCCTAAGTATTCAGCGTTATAGTAAATGAGAAAGTCAATTTTATACCCATTTTAACTAACTGTGACTGATTAGCTCAATGGCAATTCAGATTTTAATAATTAATTTAATTTTAATACTTATGAAGAGAATTACTTACGTGAGCTTCGGTTCATCTAGGGCCACTTAAGGTATACAGAAATTAGAAAACAAATCAGTCAGATCAGTATCTGCGCGGCTTGATTTCCTAGATCACCGGAAATGGACGAACACGAACACCGATGTACACGCAAATTGATCCAAATTGGGGTCAAATTGGGTCCCAGCACCAACCAATCGCACTCCGCGTAATGACAGATGCATCGTAAAGTATTTATTTTAGTGTAAACAGATCGCCACTGAGCACCGTGTACCAAAATAAAACTTCCTTTATCAACAGAGATCTTGCTGAAAGAGGTTTTATGGCCGTTTTTGAAGGTGTTTTTTCACGTGTTCCATCCCGCATCCCGCCATTAATTCATCCCACATCCCGCCTGCGAAAATACAAGCATCCCGGTCTCGCCAGGGAAGTTTCATCCCGTATTCCGCCCCTAAAATTTATCGTATCCCGCATCCCGCCTTGATTTTAAGCCTCATCCCGCATCCCGCCAAACCTATTTTGGACCCTCTTGTTTATGCTATCAAAGGGAAATGTTTAACTTCACGTATGCATTGAAATTGTTTAGTGGGACCTAGTAGTTTGTAGGAATTTAAAGAAGCACTGTCATGTTATTTCGGTCCGCTGTAAGTTGCTGGGTGTGGCTTTGATTGTTCGAAGGGATGAGCGGGGCTAATGACAGCTAACTGAAGATGCAAGGGGGGTATGTGACTTCTTCCTCTTTCGCCCCATGTAAGGTAATCCGAGACAGTCGTGGATTCTAGATTCCATGCTGTGGATTTCGGATTCTAGGTACTGGATTCCGGATTCCAATCAGCCCGATTTGGAGTGAATTTTCAGCAACTTGGATTCCGGATTCAAATCTTTGGCGGGATTCCGGATTCCGAGAGTTGGATTCCAGATTCCAGAGCCCACGATTCCGGATTCCAAAAGCGAAAATTTCTTGGATTCCGGAATCCAGATTACCTTACATGGGGCGACCTCTTACATATTAACACATAATTGACTTAGTTCTTGGCAATTTTACTGGTGTAGGAGCAACTATTCCATCATAGGCTTGGTTCAACGTCTTGTGACGGAAAGTTTTACTGAATAACTGATCAGCATGTTCCTGTTTGACAGGTCCATCCAAGCATGATAACCACCATTATATTGCTCTTTTTACTCTCATTAGCAATCACGTGATTAAACAGAAACAAACTTGCTGGAGTACAGCTCATGGTAGTCTCTTTCGCAGACGCTCTTTTGCTTGTCAAAACTGAAAGATTGCGTGAGGAGCCAAAAGAGCGTGATCTGCGAAGGAGACTAGGCCCCGTTCAGACTAAGTGCCCGTTCCGCGGCACCGTTCCCGGGCACTAAAAAGGACGCTGTCCAGACACCTCAGTGCCCTGGACCGAGGATGTTCACACTAGTGCAGAAGGCTTAGTGCCCAGTTTATCTTTTTTAGTACTCCGCAATATTGCTGCCATTTTTGTGACTGCATCATAACGAAACACGGGAAAAAACGTGAGAACACATGAAAACGTGTTCAGACAAGTTCCCGTGCCCGGGAACGGTGCCCGAGTACTACCCTTGGAGGGAGTGCCCGTGCCCGGGCACGGTGCTCAGATTTGTGCGCGGGCACCAACAAAAAGCTATGTTCAGACCAGTGCCCGTTCCCGAGAACCGGGCACAGGCACCTAGTCTGAACGGGGCCTAAGCTCATGGCGGTCAGCTAGACATTTGCTTCGTTAGCACTTATAAGTTTCGATTTCATTTGCTGCGAAGTTCTCAGGGTTTTTTAAGTTGCGAAGATACAACACTGATCCAGTCAATAGTGACTGCGTTTAAACAACAAGTATAACATGAAAATACTTCGGTAAACCATTCCACATAAGGGTATCTTTATTATTTGTTTGCAACTTAGTCAGTCATGTGTGACGCCTTGAAACAGTGAAAGAGACAGTTGCCTGGAGCAAATAATGATGAAATTAAATACAAGCACAATATCATTTTGACTAGCTAGAAAATTGAAACATGAGTCCAGACCACTAGCCGATCAGTTTATTAGCAGCTTGGATGAAGTTTTTACATCAACTGCTGGCCATGTAGAGTAGTAGAGCTTGGTAGCGTATTTAGCTCAGCACCTATGTATTTAGGCTCGATTACCAGCCGCTGTCCGGGAAACGAGCCCGCGCTGCTCCCCCGAACTCACGGCTGGACTCGTGGACCTTAGTTTAAATCTCGACCAATAAAAAGTCTGCCTACCTGAATCGAGCAGGCTGCATAAATGATCTTTCTCGCAGTAGCAAAGAAGTTTTGCAATATGAAGAGCGATCGCATTAGCAGGAAATCTAACCAAATACCTTCAACTGATGAAATAATGCCTGATCTATTCCATAGCGGCCTATACAACAAAATAGTCAACAGACTTCATGCGTGAGAATTTCATTATTTGAATCATGTGGTGCCAGAATGTCAGATAACGAACAACGTCAACGAAGAGAGGGGCAAACGCAAACATCGATCTCAAGAAAAAAAAAAAAACTCGAGCAAATTGATGTATACGGTAGTCTTCTTGAAGGAAACCGACAGTAGTCTCTGGCAAAGCCAGACAAAATTAAATTTTTAAATGAAGCAAAGAAACCGAACTACCAAAACAAAACATGGTGTCAACACAATGCACACCAAAATATGCGTGGCCTTTGACATGTCATTTGCCACACTACAGACAAACAGCTCTGCGCTACTTTCTTTTTAAAAACCCTTCTGTAGAAAACAACATATAATGGCCTTCCGTAATATAGCGTGAAACAAAATAGGTTGGAAGGCCAAAATTAGGGTGTGTTCGATTGACCCTATTCCGGAATAAGAATACATTCCGGATTATTCCAGAATAGCCATTCCATCCTTTCGTCAATAAAACGATTATTCCGTTTCTGGAATAATGCCCGCGACATAACACGCAGACAGCGGTTTTCCGAAGGAAAATAGAAATTTCCGTAACATCGTGAACAGCAACATGGCGGCGACATTGAAGGCCACTGTTGCAGGTTTTGCAACTTTTGTTGAAGAATTTCTCGAGGAGGAATCTGTACAAGAGGAAGAAGATGTCTTAGAAGAGTTTCTGCCCCTGTTTTATGCAAATAACTTGTTGTCAGAGCGGCGTAAAGCGGTTCGCATCGAAGGTTATGCGGAAACTGTTGTTCCCAATTATAATTTGTCAGAGTTTCGCAGCCATTTTCGCATTTCGGCGGACACATTTGAACAGCTTGTTGTAGAACTTGGAAACTGTCCAGAGCTTCCTACTGGCCCGCAGCACGGAGGTAGAGAGCCGATAAGTGTTGAGAAGCACTTGTTGATTACATTGTGGTTTCTTGGAAATCAAGAATCAATGAGATCAATATCAGACAGATTCAATGTAACGAAGAGCTCAGTATTTACATGTGTCAACAGAGTTTGCAAAGCGCTGAAAAATAACATCACTGGCCAGGTTATTGTGTGGCCGAACCAGGCAAGAGCTCAGGTGATCATGGAAGGTTTTCGTAAGCACAAAGGACTGCCCGGCGTAAGAGGTGCTATTGATGGGTCGCATATTCCTGTAAAAGCACCGCAGGAGTGTCCCGAGAATTACATAAACAGAAAAAATTTTCACTCAGTCAACTTGACTGCCATCTGCGACGATGAAATGCGCTTTCTCGACTGTTATGCTGGTTGGCCCGGTAGTGTGCATGACTCAAGAGCTTTTAAAAATTCAGATTTCTATAAAACTGTCAATGACAAATTCCAAGATGATTCCTACCTCCTGGGGGATTTCGCATACACTTTGGAGACCTGGATGATAACACCCTTTAAAGATCGTGGCAATTTAATACCTCAGCCGCTGCGATTCAATTTCATCCATTCATCTACAAGAATGGTTATTGAAAGGGCCTTTTCCTTGCTAAAGGGAAGATTTCGCAGACTGAAATACCTGGACATGTTACGAATCCAGGATATTCCAACAGTAATAATTGCTGCATGCACCTTACATAATGTATGCCTTGACAGCGGTGATCAATGGGAAGACTTTATGGGTGACATAGAAGAGGAAGTTAATGGTTTTGAAAATATCTTGACTCCAGGTTGTCATGCAGTTGCCAAGCGTAATGAGCTCATGCAGAATTACTGTTAAGTTCTGTAGCTGTTGTAAAAAATCTACTATCTGGTGAGGGTTGAAAATTTTCCTTACACTTGACTTCTTGTCTGCTCTACCTGTAATAGTAATTTATATATATTAGGGACTGGTCATTATTTAGCGGGTTTTTTTTTTTGTAGTTCAATAAAGACACTTTAGTTCAAGAACGACAACAAAGTTCAATAACTACTACATGAATCATCCATCCAGAAGATGTCTCCATTTTCTGGAAAATAGCATTCACTTATTCAAACTGCCCTGCACCATAATATGACAATGAAGGGAACAATATCTTTCATCAGAAAGAATCTACAAAGTCACCTTGTATGAACATTTGTTTGCTCCTGTAGTACAGGCTTCCTCAGATTTGTCATTTACTCTTGCCACAATTATTGATGCCACCGTATTATGGTAATTATAAGTTTATTGCCACACCTACATCATGCTCTCAGCTGCTTTATAGCCATACTCCCCTTTGAAGCTATATTATATATTATGTTTGCACACTGTCCTTCCCCCACAAATTCAACCAGCCCAAATCTGCTCTAAAACAAAGTTCAATGAACTGTGTTCCTATGCCAAGAACTGTTCAGTGTCCTTAAATTCAATGTTGTGCAGTAAACTCAAGCAAAATGGGAATTTAAGGAAAAAAAATTGTATTAGCTTTCAGCAAAAAACCCCTATGGGCACATGTAGTAACATTACTTGTTACTTGGATGTTTATAGCAATCATGATCAACATGTAGTCTGTCAGCTAGCAGCATTTCTAAACAAAATTTATAACTGTGTTATGCAGAATTTTCAGAGTATGTTGTAATTACCCAGCACATCAGATAAAGCCATTCCCTTTCTATGAAATACTCAATAACATCTGTCACAAATTTTAAAAATTGTCTTTTAATAATAAGTAGTATAAAATCATTTTATATCTTGCATTAACATGAACTTTATAAACTGTTTCACCTCAAATATATAAATAACATATAATAAATATCCTTGGTTTTGAAATAATACTTTAAAATGTCTGTGAAAAGATTTCAGCAGATAAAAGTAACTTGTTGAACATTTGCAACTTTATACACCTGCTTTATAGTCCATATGCAGTAATATGTTGTTCAAAAATTGACGGGCAAAGTAAAAGCCAGTTTCAAGAGCTGGAATTCATTTGTTTAAATCCTTTAGGACACCCAAAATGCCAGAGAGCAGCTCCATTTTATCTCTGTGGTGTTTTTCAGCCTTTTCTCGCTGAGCCTCCTGCTCGACACGTTTCTGCTCTGCATAGTCCTTAAACCATGCAAGACATTCGTTTCGTCCACCAGAGCCCAACCGTGGTTTCTTGGGCGTCGTAGAGCTGCTTGCCACTGTCTTCCGTTTCTTCGTAGCTGTGCTTGTTTCAGGTGTTCTTTCCTTGACATCATCGTCGCTTGACTTCTCTGACTTCGCGGAATCGTTCTCAGGACACCTTAAGGAGTCGCCTTGCCCTGAGCTGCTTGCCGTGGCATATGGCCTAACATTAGGGAGTCATTAGGCCGGTAGCCATACACTTCCGATAGCTCCTTGTAAAATGGACATTCTCTTCTTTCGTTGCCAGTTTGACTGTTATGATTTTCGCATTTGCGAAAGACAAGGGTGAGAGCTTTCCATTTGCCTTCGCACTGGTCAGCCCGCGGCGAAATATTTCGACCACTCTCGACACTCTCCGCTTGCATTATCGCCGCAATCACTTCCCAGACTTGTTTCTTCTTGTAGTTAACATTTTGGAACATCTCTTTCTTTTCTTCGTACAAAGAAATGAGGAGAAGGGTCTCTTCCCGACTCCAGGAGTATCCTTTTTTGAGTAAAATTTCGTTTTGCTCGCACGCAGCGGAAGCCATTTTGTTTGTTGATTTGAAAAAACCGCGAAGCATGACGTCATTATTCCGGATTATTCCAAGTATTCTGCTCTCTGGAGCAGAATGTTTGGAATACATTCCATGTATTCCGGAATTGGAATAGCGTCTCAATCGAACGGTTGTTCGGGTTTATTCCTATTATTCTTATTCCGGAATAGTGTCAATCGAACGCACCCTTAAAAGAAGAGGTGGCGAAAACGGCACATGTACAAATGTTGCGAGCCGTAGGCGTCACGTGGGCCCGCCAATGCTTGTCATCAGATGACATTTGTGGTAACCACAAGCGCCGCAAGAATTTTAATCATGAATTTACGTCACAGACATGGAATGGTAAATGGAAAACGCCCTTTCACTCCCAGCAGCAATCACGTGGTCAGCTTGACTCTTGGAATTTGCTTCCTTAGCATTCAGTTTCGATATTGTCTGCTGCGAAGTTCTCAAAGTTTTGTAACTTACAAGGAGTGCTACAAAGCTAAACCAGTCAAGTGATTGACCTACAGTTTGCACAAGTAAGTGACATACATACATACATACTTTATTTATTTAAACACGGTAAAGTCTTCAGTTAAAAAGTTAACTAGGAATACCTGCCGGTTATGGAAAGCCAAATGGTGCAAAATTCAAGAAGCAAAATTGGCTTCACATTCAACAAATTTCCTATCAAGGTCAAGACAGATTTCGATCAAGCTCAACAAAATCAAGTCACGCTCAACACATTTGCTTTCACGGTCAAGACAGATTTCGATCAAGCTCAACAAAATCAGGTCACGCTCAACAAATTTTCTTTCACGGTCAAGACAGATTTCGATCAAGCTCAACAAAATCACGGCATCACATTCAACACATTTTCTATCAAGGTCAAGACAGATTTCGATCAAGCTCAACAAATTTGCTTTCACGGTCAAGACAGATTTCGATCAAGCTCAACAAATTTGCTTTCACGGTCAAGACAGATTTCGATCAAGCTCAACAAATTTGCTTTCACGGTCAAGACAGATTTCGATCAAGCTCAACAAATTTGCTTTCACGGTCAAGACAGATTTCGATCAAGCTCAACAAAATCAAGTCACGCTCAACAAATTCCTGTCACGGTCAACAACCGAACTACGCTGTCAACAACTACCCCAAACACTGTCA
This sequence comes from Galaxea fascicularis, assembly GCA_948470475.1. Lineage (NCBI taxonomy): Eukaryota > Metazoa > Cnidaria > Anthozoa > Scleractinia > Euphylliidae > Galaxea > Galaxea fascicularis. Next base: position 11,158 of record CAOKRL010000106.1, on the reverse strand, counting down.
ACAAAGTAATTAACCCACAATGCAACATTAACCGCTAGCTTCGATCCCAGGGTCGCTCCAGAGGGCTGGAAGAAGCGAGTATGGTGGCCGAGGACTGTCACTGAATTTTCACGGCGAGTTTTTCTTTTTTTAAGCAGTTAAAATGTGAAACAAAATGAAAATAACATTAAAATGAAATACAATTGCAATGAAATGTAAAAGAAAATGTAAATAAAGTCAAAATCAAATGCAAAATGAAATTAAATGTAAAACAAAAAGCAAAGAACAAATTAAAATCAAACTTGATTGAAATTAAAATTGAATTCATTCTGAAAAGATAATGCAAAACAAAATTAGTGGCAGCGCTCGGCCACGTGAAAAAAAAAATTTTTTTTTTTCAAATGAAAGTAAATTTTCGCATGGCCGAGCGCTGCCACTAATTTTGTTTTGCATTATCTTTTCAGAATGAATTCAATTTTAATTTCAATCAAGTTTGATTTTAATTTGTTCTTTGCTTTTTGTTTTACATTTAATTTCATTTTGCATTTGATTTTGACTTTATTTACATTTTCTTTTACATTTCATTGCAATTGTATTTCATTTTAATGTTATTTTCATTTTATTTCACATTTTAATTGCTGAAAAAAAGAAAAACTCGCCGTGAAAATTCAGTGGCAGTCCTCGGCCACCATAGAAGTGAGAACACTTGTTTTTCTTGTCGTACTGTATGTTCGGCCGTTTTGTTTACACATGCATTCAACTGAAATGATACCTAGGTCCAGTCTTTCTCGGAAATCAGGCGCCATCTTGGAAACATTGGGTGCTTGCCATTATTAAAAACTGACCGGTCAGAGAACTCAGGACCAACTGCTGAAAAATGGAACGACACATTCCGATCGACGAAACCTATTGCCCATTCTCACGCGCGGTACTTTGCAAAACAAAGATGGAGGACTTGAGTGTTGTGCTCCTTGGTGAAGATTCCGAAGAATCCGAAATCTTTAATGAGCTTGTTGAAGAGTCCAATGAGTTGTTACTCTTAGGTGCTGCATTTAGCTTTATGTGAGGCGATCTGAATCGTGTACTCGGCTATTTTCAGGCCACAGTTCCGCTGTATAGTTTATGCGAATTTCAAAGCCATTGTTGACTAACTCGAGCCACATTTGAAGAGCTCTGTCG
>CAOKRL010000106.1:0-5000 GCA_948470475.1 Galaxea fascicularis | reverse complement strand
GTTTTTCATTGTGATGACAGATTTTTGACATAAATAAACAGTTTTGTCCTCTAGTGCGTCACGAATTGTACAAGGAGAGAGCGAGGGTGAATAATAAACTTGTGAAGTTTGCGAAGAACGGCCTGGTCATTTTGGCATTTGCAAGACTAAACACCAAATGAAAGATTCAGTGTAAGCAAAATATCAGTTTGATGGCCTGATCACGCCAAATTTAACCATTGGCTGCTGTTTGAACAGCCTAAATATGGGCCGATCCGCACTAGCAGAAAATTTATTTAGACAAAATTTCTGTCATCACCAACGTTCTACAGTGCGGATGATTTGTTGCGACTTGACAAATTTTGGCCGAAGCAGACAAAACTTCAGACGCACCCCCGACAAAATTTATAAACATTTGTAAAAAATTTGTAAAAATGAATGAGTTGCCAGTAATCGGATCCTGCCTTATGCGCATAGGATTCTGGGATCGCCAGGGGGCAAACATTGCCAGTCGCTAGAAGAAAATGTATGGCGACGTGTGATTTCGACCTCCAAATCAACGATTATGGAGAGAGATCAACGCTTTTTCGCCACTGTTTTAACATAAATGGATTTGGGCAATGTTGATACGTGGAAAGTGTAAGTTTTTGTTTGAGCAACCGTCAAATATATGATAAAATCTACCGATAAACTTCCTTGCTTGCGAAAGGTTTATTGTGAAATCGACCTCGCGTAATGCACAGGAAAAAAAATGTCTTCCAATGTGGTTTATCATTGGAAAATTAAAGGGATAAATTACCAATATTGGATGATTATTGGGATAACAAGTGTCTACCAATAAAAATCCAATAACTTTCCAACAAAGGTTTTTCTCGTGATGAGGTAGTTGGAATATCATTGGATTTTAATGGAGAAGTGCACATTTGGTCTTCCAATGTTGGATGATGTTGTGACATAATTGGAAGATGCTACTTCATTTACCAATGATAGTACAAAGATATACCAGGTTTTATCAACTGACTTGTTGTGATTGGAATATCATTGTTGTATTATTAAAGCAACATGTTCAAAGAATCCCAATGTTGGATGATGTTGTGAAATAATTGGCAATGATAGCACAATGGTATACCAGGCTTTATCAACTGACTGGGTGAAGTTGGAATAGCATTGCTGTATTTAGTGTTTAGGGATTTCCAATGTTGGATGATGTTGTGAAATCAGTGAAATCAGTGGAAGAGTTCTCTGACTCATTTTCTTCAGTTTCGATGGGTCTTCCCGCCAGTGCAGATGGTAAGTCACTGGAAAATTCGAAGAAAGAGTCTCACGCCTGAACATATTCTCCAACATTTAGGTCTCGACTTGTACTCGACTGACCCGATTCGCATGTTCTCGAAGTTTCGTTTCTAGCTCTATTTGCCCTTTGGAGATGTCTCCATGTTGTCATGGGATAGACAGCCTTACCTTTGCACAGAAGACAAGAGCAGTGTACATGTGGTTTGCCCTGATGATGATATATTCCTCGCCTCTTCGCTGTCCAAACATCCACACCAATTTTCTTGCTTTTTTATGGAGGTGGACACCATGAGCTCACATGTTATAGAAAAGAATGTGGCCACGATCAAGAACGCAAATGAAACTTCTTAAGGACGCGCAAAAAACATCAACACAGGAGGTTGCTCCATCTACAGCGATTTTCAGAGCCGAAAACCTGAGCATGCGGGACCATTGGTCAGTGGTTCCGTTCATGACCGGATGCGCACCTTCCCCTCTTCAGCGGTCGTTAATGCAGAGCAGGCGTGATAAAGGTAGTCGGTTTTCCCGCCTCATTCAATTTAGTCCGTGGTACCGAAAGGAGGAGGCTTCTTATAAAATTGCTTCGTGAAAATAGCTATAAAAAAATTATGGCTGCAAACGTTGAAGTGGACCGTATTGGAGAGGATTACAGCGATGAGGAATCAGAAGGTAATATTTTAATTTTCCAGCATATGTAAAATTGCACTTTTTACGGCAGCGGCAGGTTAACAAAACTGCTCGTCATTTCCACATTTAGGAAACTGTGTAAGTTCCAATTCTAAGCTTAATGAAAGCTTTAATCTGTTCTCTAAATTGTTTTGTGTAAAGAGTGCTTTTGCCTGTGATATTTTGAATGCTATAAATTCTTCGCCAAATGACTAACCAAAATTTGTCAGTGAGGAGTTTCTCATCGAGTATTTCGCACCACTAGTGTGAGGCGTACCGTGTAAATCGCCCTTAATATTGAGCATGTTTGTTCTTTGCTCTTGTTGTTCTAAAAGTGGAAAATATGACTGTTAAACTGAAGCGTTTAACCTTTAATGGCCATTGTTTCTTTCTTTCTATCTTTCTTTGCTATCTTTATTTCCTTTTTTTTCTTTGTGTTAATTCACAATTATGCAGAGGTTGAGTGCATCGAGCAGGACGTGCAGAAATGGTCAAGTGAAGAGGTTTCTTCTTGGCTACGAAAACAGGGTTTCAACAAGGAAGCAGGTATCTTTCAGGGTTAGTATGCAATGTTATGTTCACCATCATCGCTAGAATTTGAAATGGAAACTTGATCTTTGTTTTGGTTTCAACTTTCATTCTAACCTTGATGTTGAGGGATATGTTGTTTTTAATGCTTATATCTGGAGGTAAATGCAGCCTCAATATCCTGTTAATTTTTGTTTCATATTCACATAATTTACATTTACGTCCATTTTTGTGCCTGTTTTTCAATGCTTTGGCTTTTTGATTCAACGTGTCTATTTGTTTTAAAGATGGATCCTTTACCCTTTACAGCTGAGAATGTCACCGGCAGGACTCTGTTCTTCATAGAAAAATCAGACTTAAAAGAGTTAGGGATCAACAGACTAGGAAGGAGAATGGAAGTATATGAAAAAATCAAGCAGTTGACATCAGAAGAGAAAGGGAAGGCTTTTGCCAAATCAGAAGGTCATTATTGTTGTTGTACAGTGTATAGTTAAAAGTAAGAGATGACGATAACATTTAAATAGTAAGGAATTTATCAAATCAGAATCAAACACCCTTCTAATCATTCAACTTAGGAATCTGTGGCCCAGCATAATTCTGTTTTCAACTCTTTTGTATGGTTGTGAGACGTTTGTTTACTTTATGTAAAATGATGCACCTTTTATATCTCCTTAACTCCATAGAAGTGAGTTTGTCTACTTCCCAATGATTTTTTCATGTTACAAAGTTCAAATATTGTCCTTTTCCCAGTCTTACTTACCAGATCTGCTGTATTTTTGCAATGGTAACAACAACATACTGTAAAAAATATGTTACTTTACCATCATTTAGTTACTGCAAAGGTGTGGAAAAAAAAGTTAACCAAAGGTGGCAAGGTCAGTTGGAAACCACAACATAAAGCCTCTTATCTGGAAAAGTAAGTCTGACAACTTGTACAGGTATCTAAAATTGTCACGCCAATTATATATTAACAATGCTTACTAATAAAAATAATTAGGGTTATTGACAAAACTGTCCTTGGATTCTCAGTACAATATATATAAAAATATGTTCAAGAGCAGTTGAATAATATACATGTAAAACCTAAATATTAATTTTACTCATAGATGATGCTGAACCATTAACAAAGATGGGGAACTGTTTTCACTTATGTTTAAAGCTTTGCATTAAAGGGAGACTTATTTTATGATTTTATATTTCATAATGTAAGTGCAAAAATGGGTCAAAATTTCCAGTATGGCTCAAATATGTTGCCATAAATTTCAAGGGTCTGAAGAAGTAATCAGTATGTTCATTATCACTACTGTACTATTCTTACTGCTCAGAAGCTCTCATCAACCATTTTTTCTTTTTTCTTTTTTTTTTTAGATGAAGAGGAACCAAGTGATGATGTCAAGGATATATTTTCAATGTCATCTGCTGAAGTTTGCATTGTGGAAATGTTTAATGTTATGTCTGTCCACTCCCTACTGTGAGAAAACATTTATTACCACTGGGCAAAGCCCTAACTGTTAAGTGTAGAGGCTTAGGAAAGTATCAGCTTCTGATTCCATTGGCCAAGGTCCTAGTTAATGGTGGCCACATTAATATTGAAGGTTCAAACATAAATTATCGTGCACTGACGAGGTCGCAAGTAAGTGTGATCACTGATATTAATTCGCTTGTTTCTTCTGAAACATCTGGGGAAGACTGTCACAGCTCAGATGATGTGAATTGTCTTTAGTCAAGTATGAAATCATTGTTCTCTGCATAAACATCTCTACTTCTATTCTTCAATTTTAGTGAAGATAGTACCTTTTCCTGTTGGGGCACAATTTCATGGCCAAAAGAATTCTTAGAATAGTAAATGCCACAGTTTTAGTTTTGAGGTTGCTGACATGTAACTAATATGCATTGATATTAAATAAATAAATTATGTTCATGTTACATTTGCCTATTTGTACGAGTTCTGCGGGGATCATCAGTTCCTAATATTTTGGTCTGGTTTTCTGCTTAGTGAGACTATAACATTCCAGTAATAAAACACGACATTTGACTTTAACATGGCCTAAGATTGGAGATCATTGCAGATTCCTTTGCTAGTGTTGGGAAATGCTGTTTTCCAACATAGAAACTACATACTCCAATATTGGCAAAACTTGTTTTCCAATATTGAATTCTAGCATACCAATGTTGGCAGATTTTGCTTTCCAATATTGGAATTTGGTATGCCAATGTTGGAAGATTTTGTTTTCCCAATGTTGGGAATTATCATGCCAATGTTGGTAAATTCTTTATAATATACCAACATTGGAAAACGTAACCATTTCCCAATGTTGGAAAACTTTGTATGTTTACCAATAACAAACCAAAGATAACCCAGGCATGAACCAATCAGCATCCAATGTTGGAAAACATATTTTTTTCCTGTGATGGTCTCGAAATATTTCAAAATTAGGGATAAATTGGGAGGAAATGACTAAATAAAGCCTTTTCAGTTGTATTTGCGTGTATAGGCTACGTTTAGCTTATTTCTAAGCTCATTAATACAAATA
>CAOKRL010000105.1:15000-19817 GCA_948470475.1 Galaxea fascicularis | reverse complement strand
GTCATTTCCAGGCCTCTGTAAAAATTATGCAGCTCGAAAACGCGTATTCTCCGTTTCGCCCCTTTTATATTACCAGTATTTATGGGTTGGGGAAAGCGGCAAATCCCCCTGATATCTCCGTGGTTGGCGTTTGTGATTTTACAAAATTTCGAATTCCCCCCACCCCTTTCCTTCGAACTCAAAACAATGTGGCGAATTTTCTCTTGCCCAGGGGCAGAGAAGCCAATTCATCCCCTTGTATTCCCCGACATATTCCCCTGGTTGGCCCAGGGTCCTACCCTAGGGGCAAGCCGATGACATGTGCATAAACTTAAGTTAAGAGGATAATGCAAACACCAAGAGACCATATAGTTAATTAGCACTACATTTCCAACCACCTTGACATTTAAAAACTGCACCCACCTTTTCAGATTTGGCCTTTTTAGGGCTAGGGGAGAGCCCCTCAAAAGATTCTGTGATATCAGCTATATCCTAGGTGTTTGCAAAAATACAGAACCATTGTTATAAAAAGCCTTTTAAACATGCCACCTGCCGAGTAACCCACATTACCTGAACCACTAGACCCTATCACATTACAAGTCTTCCTGGAATATGCAAGTGAGACAAAGACAAATCTGTACAAAGTATTTAAATGTTTGCATTTGTGTTCCCTTGGGTCATTGTAATTAAGGCTCTCCACCTCACTCCATCTACACTCCATGAACACTAAATATAATAAATTTATACAGTGTCCCTTTTTCTACTATTGCTTATTACATTACAATTATTTATCCTGACCCCCTAAAATTAAATGCTTGAAATATCTTGCAGCCATAATGAATTTCCAGAAACACCTCACACTTCCTGAATTTTTTGCATTAACTAGCTACCATAGATAATTTTGTGTAGGTATATAGTTTTGTAACCAGGTTGCAAACTTTTGCCTGAACTGATAAGTTGTGCAACTGACATTTCCAAGAGCTTCAATGTTTATGTTTCATTCAAAGACTCTTCTACATTTAGCTTCAATTCATTCTCTACAGACAATGTTAAACCTTTCAGTCTTTCAAACAGCAACCAGAAATGATTCAATTCCATATGTACCGATCAAATGGAGAAACCTTTATACTTTGTAAGGTATAACCTCCCTTCCAGGCAAATGGTCAACTCCCAACGTGCCAGTTAAAGGGCAAAGTTCATGCACCTCGGTACTTGTGTGGATGGCAGTTACAACTCATCCTAAATCGACCTACGGAATGTGTACATCAACATGTTCAGTGTTACTTGGTAAAGGTTTGATTGCTCTACGTGCTAGGAGAAATAACCACTGACCAAGCCAACAAACAAATCTGACGGCTTCAGCAAAATAATTTAAGTTTAAAATAGATGAGGTTACACATAACACAATTTTGCTCACCAGAGAGGGGAGATCCTCTTCAGCACTGTCTGAAGTTAAAGTGAGGTCGACCTGATAACAAGAATAAAAGAATTTGTCGAAATACAATTTGATGTAAAGCTACAAAGGTATTAAATTCGTCTTTGAAAATGCGACAAAACATAAAAACAGCAATTCTCATACACACAATAAACGGAAATAGCTTGCACTCACACATGCAAGGTCATGGTTCAAGAAATCGGACTACTTTCCTATGCACAGACATAGGTTCAAAAGAGGTTATTTATCAGCTGCTTACCTGATCTACAAGCAGACTTCTCCTGAAGGCCGCCATGCTGCCGTATGCCAAGGCAAATTCTCATCCCCAGAGCTCACGATCCTTCTGGCCTGTGGCAGAAATCGAGAGCTCTGGCCAGTTCCAAAATATGTGCAGTCGCAGTGAAGGTGCATTTTTGTAGCCGTTAGCAACCACTATTGTTTCAAACTTCTGAGTTTGCGCAGAAGAACCGGAAGTCTGTGATTCTCAGACTCCGTGGTTTGGAACCAGCCAGAGCTCTTGATCTCTGCCGCAGGCCAGAAGGAACGTGGGCTCTGAGGACGAGAATGGCCAAGGCAGTGGACTTTGTGTGGTCATGTGATGTGCCTCTTGACTGCGCAAGTGCTATCACAATGCCTGTTATCGATGACAGATTGCGCAAAAAGGCTCGGAATTTTAATAATTTTTTAAGAACGACTGCGGCCTGGCCACTCTGTTTAAGGACCCTTTAAGACATAATATATTGAGAAACGAGCAAGGAGCATTCCACGATAATGCTAATATTCGTGAAAAATGCGATTGCGTGACAGTAGGTAAGTTATGAAATGACATTCCATCACGTATTTATTTATTGATACTTAGTCTGCATTTTGTACCTAGTCTGCAGTCTGCAGTCTGCGTTTTGGACCTAGTCTGCATTTTGTCTGCAGTCTGCAGTCCGCATTTTGTACTGACCGAATGTGCTATGTTTCCATGTTCTACTTGTAATAGAAAACAACTACCAAAAGATTCATGGCTTTTGACTTTATTGATGTTATTATTACGGCATTAGAAGCGTCAAACAGCGCCCAGCCGAAGAAACTCAAAATAACATGTTCATGAGTACTAGCCACGAATTATCACACTTACTTGCAGTATACAACGGAGTATAATAACTATATTTCGGTGAACTCGCTGTCGCTGTGCTTTGAGAATCCGTGTAAAGCTTTGTTTGCTCATCCACTGGCCTTGAACAGGTTGTCACAAGTAAGCCTCTTGTATTCTTTCTTGCTTTTCCTCTGGAGTTCTTCGTACGCCGCGCCATAGCAAACTTATGTGTGATGTATCGCGTCTTGCTTAACTTCCAAATATCTAATAAACAACCGATGCAGAACAAAATATCCTGATCTTAATTGTATAAGATAGTCAATAAATGCTGAATAAACTGGATAGATGTCTTGGATTTTGAGTGATTGAACACCCAGAGAAACCAATAAGTCAACATCTGGAGGTTTCGTGGTGCACGAAACTTAAGATGGGGCGCGCAATGTATACCGGTCAACAGAGAGTCTTTAAATTGAATGTAGAACACTTTACTTTTCACCTACAGTACAAACATTCTGGTACAATTGCTAACCGTTAGTTTTTACAAACGAACCATCATAAATTGTTGAAACGCAAACATTCTTCTCTAGAGGGAACACAGACAAAAAGGAACACAGACAAAAAGGGGGGAAAATTCGATCAAGATTTCTAGTACTCATGTAAATTATTGAAAAACTGGTTAAATCCCGAGGAGGAAACATCAAATAAATTATCCCAGAAGTCGCGCAATCCCTTCTGTACATTCTGTTTTCCGGCAGGAATATATGGCGGGAAAATTTCTTTACCAACGGTTTAGATTCTACGGAGGCGAAAGATGGCGAGTAGAGCTAAGAGGAAAAGACTATTATTGCTTATGATGATGTTAGAAGAGGAGATGCCAGTCACTTATGAAAGAAGAATGTGGGCTTGACAGTGGCTACTGCGACGAGAAGAGAGAGGCACGTATAATACACTTTTCCAGGAACTAGCCGTCGAAGATACGCCTAGATTCAATGAGTTTACGAGAATGCCTTCTCCAAAATTTGTCGCTTTGGCTGATCTGATTGGGCCATATATTAAGAAGCAAGATACTTGTATGAGAATCTCCATCCCTGCCAGTGAGAGGCTAGCCCTAACAATTCGTTTCCTGGCGACGGGTGAGACTTTTCAATCACTTTCCTTTCAGTTCCGCATTGGAAAGGCAACTGTTAGTGGAATTGTCACGGAGGTGTGTGATGCAATTAATGCTGTGCTTGGAAAAGATTTCCTTCAGGCACCCAAGCAAGCTGAAAAATGGACTGAAATCGCAGAACTGTTCAACTCAAGATGGAACATACCGAACAACGTTGGAGCCATCGACGGTAAACGTATTCTTATTCAGAAACCTGCTTATGCAGGTTCACACTTCCACGACTACAAGGGAAACGAAAGTATCATTGCCCTTGTAGTTTCAGGGCCTGATTATGAATGTTTGTAAGTTGATGTGGGCACCAATGGAAGAAACCCAGATGCACATGCCTGGGGGAGAAGGTATCTTAAACATGCACTAAATGATTCAGACAACCCATTAAATATACCACCTTCGCGTCCACTTCCGGGCCGAACAACTCCAGTTCCTTTTGTTCTCACAGGGGATGAGGCATTTGGGTTATCTAAGTACATGCTAAAACCTTACCCTAGCAGGAATCTCACTGTAGAACAGAGAATTACCAACTACCGAAAATATTTTGGGAATTCTGGGGAACAGGTGGCATTGGTTTAGAGTCCCTTTTTTAGCTCATGGATGACGTAGTCATGCCATGAGGTTTTGTTGTGGGTATGAATTTCCCTCACTCACTCAGGGGATCACTCATTCGTTCACTCACTTACTCACTCGATTCTGATTAATTTATTCATTAAACTTTCCCCCGGTCCCTCCTCTGGTAAGTATTGCTTTTGTTTCCATAGTCTTCTTGGTCCAACGTTTGTAAATTTCAGGGTGTAGTATAAAGGCGGAGAATTTTGCTCTGGAGATATTGTTTACGTGTATAATGTTCATGGCGTCGGTTTTTCATTTCGATTTTCCAACTCAACAAAGGTCTATTTTGTTTAAGGATCAGTGATCAGATAAAGTTAATAAGATGAAGAACACGAGTTGCGAAAATTGAACTTTGAATCTTCAGAGCAGCGAAAATGAACTTCGAGATATCGCAAAAGCAACTATAAAGCTTATCACTGTGCGGTACCTGGGGCAGTAGTAATCAAGAATTTTTTGCCACAATATGATGGAAGAAGGAAGAATGAAGAAAATCGGCAAAAAAGGGAAACAGTAGAAAGACTTTCTAGCTAAAAAACCGAACTCTG
>CAOKRL010000105.1:0-12500 GCA_948470475.1 Galaxea fascicularis | reverse complement strand
CAGTCCAAAGGACTTTTCTCGATATTTTTTTGAGCTGTTGTAGTTGCGAGATGTGCGCCAGGTGTACATGTTGGTGTGAAAGACAAATGTTTCGGTTGCAGCGACTTGAATACGTTAGAAGCTGAAGAACTCGGCATTTCTACGTCCATTCGTCTCAGTTTTCTCGGTAGCGGCGAATCTACTTCGCTTGCCTGAAGAAAAATCTTTCCGTAGTCCCGATCCTTGACCTCTTTTACACTCCTTAGCATCTCACCGAAAGCAAAATCATCCGGATCTTCCGACAGATTGATCATATCGCCGTCTTCGTCGCGATATCTTACACGAATGTTTGAAGCGGGTAAGTGTGCAAGCGGTGAACAGTTTTGCTTTATCGCCTGCATAAGTTTAGCAAAGGAGATATCCTTGATCAAGAAAGTACTAAATCTTTCCTCCCCGTACTTAACCTTCACCTGGTACGTTGCCATGCTCTTCGTAATGGACATCACGCTGGGAGATCTACTCCGCCTTACAAGACTGTCTGCTCCCTGATTGGCCAGTTGCCAATTACCAAGCATCAAACTCGTCAAAAAAATGTCAAAAAAATGTCTGGGTGTTCACGGTAGCGCGCGCAGCACTGTAAACGATCAGTATAACACTTTGTCAACATTTGACAAAAACACAAGGACCACAAGCATGGAAATATTTTTCTTCGTGAGGATATCATTTGGTCTGACAAGCAGCTATAACAGCTAATCTGTTCAAACAGCAAAATATTTGGAAAGTCAAGTTAATTGTAGCACAAAGCATAAATAGATTGATTGAATATCTCACCTTACAAAGCAAAAGTTTTGTGCCGGACCCCAAATCGCTCAAAAACATTCTGACTGTAAAGCGTGACTAATTTCCCTCAGGACTTTCACAAAATATTGTGATGTTATCTCGCATTCAGAATAGTCGGAAATTTTATTACGACCAAAAACGTCTATAAAACTAACTTGAAATGAGCCGTCGACCAGTAAGCAGTCGTAACATTTATAGTCCACCCATCCTTGTTGACAGGGAGGACCCTGAGACGGCAGAGGTTATTACTGGATCATGGAGAGAAAATATCCCAACAAATTCTTTCCTTAATTTACAACCATCAACGTCAAGGAATTGCTCTAATGAAGCTAAAAATATGCGTGAAGAATTCACTCAGTGGTTTAACAATGAAGGTGATGTGTCATGGCAAGGGCATATGTGTGGGCTATAAACCATATCAAGTATTTTACTGCAAAAACATTTAGATCACTTGTTCATGTTTGCCACCCCCCACCCCCTACAAGAAACCTAAAGACAAACCCCAGAGTATCTGAACCCGTCTAGTTAGGAGGACATGGGCACTACTAAGTATAGCCCCATCATATTGCGTTTACATTTAATAACATAACAGAAATAACATGCGTAATTCTTCAAATGTGTAGCTATTCAAATCTCACCATAGGGAAGGTATTAAAAGAGGTTGCATCAGCTGCATTGCAGTTTGAGGGGACCAAAACCAGATGAAACAATTCAATGTTGATTTTTCAGTGTAACTTCACAATAACCACAATAAAATAACATTTGTAGAAAAACGTTGTTAGTATTTGTTTGTACAAGCAGGTTTTTATAACCTGGGCAGGGTAAAAGAAATCCTCGAAAAGGTCAAAAGACCAATATTTAATATTCACAACAATACATTTAACTGATTGACATTGAAATGGAGGGTTTGATGGTAACTGAATCTACCATTTTGTATACAAGTCCATATTGGCCATAAAATGCCATAAAATTCCACCCTCAGCTCCAACATTTGGCAAACTTTGTTGTTTCAGCAGCCACTCTATGAAAAAATGTTCATGACTGATTGACATAGTCATGTGAAACCTATTGTCAGGGAAGGCAGTCCATATGTTCAAACGTATCCAAATTACAACGAGAGGATTCCCAAAAACTCGTACATGATTATATTAATAAATCAATTTGAAAAACTCTGGGCTTTGTAAAAACCCATAATTAAACACAACTACCTTTGCCTTTGAGCATGACATATTGAGACAAGACCATACCTTCGTGTTTCTGGTATTAGTAATACTCCATGGGTGCAAAGGAATGCATCTGCATGCTTTCATGAGGAGCAGGGATGTTCTGTTGATAACTATTATTTGCTTCACTTGAACTATAGGAACTAATACTTGGAGCAGGGCTGTATCTACCATGTGTGCTAAATCGAGTTGCAGCTCCACTGGCAACCTCCATTTCATCACTCTCTTCTATCTGAAATAATATATCCTGTTGGGACGTTTTAACGGTTAAAACACGAGAACGGGACGACCAAACGGTAAACAACTCTGAACGATTTATTACAAGCGTATTCTCTCTTGTAACAGACCAGCGGTCCCAAAAACAAAGGTCACATGTAACGCAACAACGTCACGCGAACGTTTGGCGCGAACATCCTCCCCCCCCCCCCCGTGTTCGACGGCAGGGAGAGGCAGCGGACACTAATTCGTTTCCTCTAGCAAACACAGTTTAACAACAGGTCGGGCATAGGTACCACACTTGGTACGAACTTCAGCTGCTCTAGTTACCATCATCTCCAGGAAGCGCTCTCAGCACACGACCTAGTGGCCAACACCCACGAAGGGAGAGGGAGAGGGCAGTAGAAATTACCATGATCTCCTTCTTAAAGATTTAAAAAGTGTAATTTTTCCAACTCTCCCCCCCTTCAACACACACTTTCTGTTAACTAATGACCAGTCCGAGGGAGTATGATCACAGGTAGTGAAATAATTAGACATTTGCTCAGAGTGTTTTCATATGATGACACAATGGCTATATAACTGTACCAAAACAGTGAAACTGGACACAATTTTTTTTAACAGACCAGTCCTGTGGGAGTTGAACTACTGCAGTTCCTTATGTAAAACTTTCTTTGTTCCAGAAAAACTAACAAAGGAATGAAAACGACTTATTATTACAGGGCGGCAAATAATTTTTTCTCTCAATTAGACAAACATGTATGTTCTACTAAGACACCATCTTACCCTGGGTGCCAGAGGGTTTTTTTTCTTCGTTGCGAAGCTGCGATTGTGAGCGGCGAAGCCGCGATCGAGATCCTGGCGAAAAAAAAAACCCTCTGGCACCCAGGGTAACACCATCTTGGTCAGACAAAACAAATTGTGGTCGGACATTACCAAAAAAAGGTAGGCAAACTCAATGTAGATTTTTAATCATCCTTACTGTAAAATGTTTTTTGCTAAAAAGATGGTCCGGACATCACGGCCGAACGCAGTTGGGGTTTCCTCAGACACAAGTAAATTTTGGTTGGCCAATGTCCGATGACCAACTGTTACTTGCAGCCCTGTAATTATGCACATGGAAGACCTTCATTAGTTTTATGACAGGATAGGATAGCCACTAACTTTTAAAATGGAAGGGCAATTGTTAGGTCTAAAAATTTAAGTTAAAGCTTCAACAAATCCAGATGATTCCCTTTAAAATTAAAGCCCCCATTGTGATGGTGAATCATTGTTTTCATTTCTAATTAGTTTTGAGTTTCTAAATCTTATAAGGTGAAATATTAGCAATAGGAAAGAGTACCCACAACCAAAGAATTGAACGACTCTGGAGGGATGTCTTTGCTGGCTGCCTTTACCTATTTTACGACCTTTTCTACCACCTGGAATGCTTGAATATCCTAGATCCTGACGATGATGCTCATTTATGGTGCCTACATTTTGTCTTCCTGCCAATCATTAATAGGCATTTAACAAATTGGAAAAATGCCTGGGTGTACCACCTTCTTAGCACAGAGAAAAACGGTCTCCCATGCAACTGTGGATTAGAGGGCTTCAGATGGCCTGGGGCTCAAAGAGTATAGAGGAAGAGGTTTTCCAGGTATTTTTATTATTAACACAACATGCTAATTAAAAGCAGATACATGTATCAAGTTCATAACAAGATTCAACGTTGCCTTGTTTTTAGGGATTAGATTGAATGGCTCCACGTGTTTCATGTAATTATACCAAGAACATATGAGAATTAAAATCAATATTATTTGATAACATGATACTAACAGTGAAAATTACATTTAGTAACTCCACTGTAATTCATTGCATATCAAACATACAAAATTGTGCTCATGCTGTTATTCTCTTCTGCAAGAATGAACGAAACAATGATTAGTAACAATACATTACCCTGCTGCTCTAACTCCTTGAACTTAATTCCAAAACGCCCTCAATGAGTGCTAATAAACTGACTTTGGTTAACGAATTGTTATCGTATTTTTAACCCTTTGTTAGAACGAAGGTAACAACTATGGTATTGACTGGTGTGGACCTATTCCAGAATCTGATTCTGATTAACTAGTTGAGGTTCCTGACACAAGGTGTCCTTTCCTGCAAGATCAAGTCAATGTTTTACCAAAAACAGACAACATGAATTACCTGGACGGAATAGAAACATTTCGCTAGATTGTAAATCTAATATGAACTTCAACAACAACATTATAATTGTACACAACATGTACCAGTTACCATTAAACGATGGTCTTCTGAAATGTTGATCAATGCATGGAATTTATGACTTGTTGTTCACATACTTGTGATAAACTATTGGAAGGTGAGCCTCCAATTCAAATAACATATTGGCATAGGGCTATCCCCTGGGAAAAACAAAACAGGAAAAAAGCTTGTGGAAAACACATGGCAGGAAATCTAGGTTGGAAGTGCAAACTCATCCCAACTCATGAGTAGTAGTATAGTATCAGTGGCTCAACAGATCTCATCGCTTAGAGGTAACACTCATACAAGTTGAAATGATCTTTCTCCAGGCTGTATTCTTCAACATTGTCTTGTGGAGTATTACCTTTACTGCTTGAAATGTCTCTGAATGGGTCTTTTGTTGGTGGGCAGTCATTTCATTCATAGGATAGCCTTCCCCACAAATTAAGCAATTGATCATTGGAACAGAATCATCTACCTGCACGTTTTTTGTAAGTATAAAATATTTCATGCAGAGACATACACATTGAAATGATTTTATCTACATATATACATGTTAGTAGTAAATATTAAAAGCACAACATAATGATTTTAATAAGGTTGAGAAATATTTTTGGCATGTGAGGACAACATGTTCACATATGTATCATTTTATAGCAACAGAGGAAGTTTCTAGCATAATATAGAGTTCATTGTCTTGGGTTTCCATGAATGGTGGAAACTTTAGAATTTCTGGTAAAGCAAAAAATGACTGCCTCAGTTGACTCCGCTAAATGTGATGGACACTTACCATTGTTTTATCCTCACATGTTGGATCAGGTTTTTGTGTTGACTTCAATGGGATATCTCTCTGTAAAGGTTTTATAAATATCTTAGCTTGCCCAGCCACTTCTTTTAGTCGGCTTGCCACATGAGGGGGTTCAATGACATGAAAACCTGCATCATCTCCATTACCCCTCTGGAAAAGGAAAAGCTCAACCCCCCCTGCATCTGCTAACAAAGGATAGTTTTCCAGGATTCCATTATATACAGTGTCTTGTGATTCAAAAGTTATGCTATGGTCTCCCAGCCCAGAATTGGCCAGAGTTGTCCTCCCCTTCACTGATGATGGTGGCCCTGTGGCCTCTTTAGATGCGAGACAGACAAAATTTAATGTACATGTTGAATTCCTTTTGGATTTAGATTTCCCCTTCTTCTCCCTCTGTTGCTTATGCCCAAACAGTCTGCGTTGCTCAAAAGCAAGCTGGGCGAAGCTGTCCTTTCACTATCTGAAAAGTATCAACAAAACTCTTTTTAACGGCAAAAACATCATCATCATCATCATCATCATATTATTATTATTATTATTATTATTATTATTATTATTATTGTTATTATCATTATCATTATTATTACCATCATCAGTATTATTATTGATATAATTATTCGTACTATTATTATTGTAACACTTGAAAAGCAAGCAAATTAAGCAGGGGTTGGTGGGGAAGTACACGAAAATGCAATTGCTACGTCTTAGTCTGACGATAAATAAATAATGAAAAAAGTGCAGCCACAAAAAAGCGTATAAAAAAATGAGTCGTAAACTGAATACCCAGCCCCTCCTTGAAGAGATCAGATCACACATACACATAAATCCAATATAACCTTAACATTCACAAGCCACTTTTCAAGCAACCCTCCTGTCACTACAATTTTTCGAAATGTGATAAATAGATATTGTGCTTTACTTAACTCGGTTTAACATGTCTTACACAAGAAATCACAAGAGAGTTATTAAACTTACTTTGTGGAATTTCTCTCTGCAGCGTTGACAGGGGGTCAGCGACTTGTAAAAGGGCTGACCTAACTTCGTTCAGCTTACTGACGTCCGCCATGTTGCACAAAACACGTGGTAAAACTACTGTCTAGGGTAGTGTGAGCTGCCTCTGTCAGCTCCTACTAAGGGAGAATTTTGATAGTTTGCTGAGCCCACACTGACTATGATTGACTGGCTTGCGGTTAGATATCAAAAACATGCATCTTCGAAAGTTGAATGTTGAATACTTCAAACTACAAAGTCAAATCGACAAGTGGAGTAGAGAAATTGGAAATTTGAATGTTCAATTGCAGATGTAGGTACAAATTGTAAAACTACAACATCGAATGCCAAAAATACAAGCAAAATTCAAAAGTTGAATTTTGGCAGACATTGAACGCCATACGTTACATGTGTCCTTCCTCCACTTTCGACGCTCCATCAACGCTGGAAGGTACTCACGGAGCCATCGTTTCCAGAAGTGCTGAGTCATAACTTGTGCGTGCTTCCACCTCCTACGGCTGCACAAGTCCTTGTCATTGAAGATGTCTGGGGGCACATTAGGGTTCCCTCCTCGGTATTTGTGAAGGGTGGCTGCTGATATCCCAGTCTCGAATCGGGTAGATGAGCCATGACAGGTGGTTCGGGTTTCGTACAGTACAAGTGAAGAGAATGGTGCATCACAATCAGGCGCGTTACTGCGTGCTTCGGGTCCAGTATCAGTGAGTGACATGTCTCTTCAGGCATCGGAGCTTTGCATAGGCGACCTCCCACTCTCAAGCATTCTGCTTCATCAGCATAAGGCTTAAGTGCAAGGAGTCTGCTTCTAACTGGCAGTTGCTTGTTTCCCTTCAAAGCTTCAAAGTCAAGATGAAACGAGTCTCTTTGACTTCTTCGTATGGCGATCATCTCTGCATTGAGGATTTCGGCGGTCTTGCACGGTTTTCGCGGTCTTTTGTTTTTCTTTTACAGTTTTGAGCGAAACAATAAATCCACACAAGGGCACGACGAAATCTTGTCCAAGAGGAAAACCTGGAAAATACGCTCTTGTATCGTTAACAGAAGCTGTGTGCCCTGACCACCTTGCATTTTTCACTTCCTCATCATTTTCACAGAGTGGCTCAATAAAGGTTTCTTGAGGTCAGTGTTCTTTAGGTTTGGACGACAATGCAGGGTCATTAAACCATCGACAGTGGTGATCGAGATCTGACGCTCGAAGACCTTGGGTGCAGTTGTCAGCGGGGTTCAAACGACCGGCAACGTGTCTCCACTGAGTTGGGTCAGTTGAATCATGAATCTCGGAGACCCGATTAGCCACGAAGGTGTGGAAACGTTGGCTTTCGTTAGCTATGTATTGTAGCACGGTTTTCGAGTCACTCCAAAACGTGGCATCAGTGACTGTAACAGTCAATTCTTGCTTGACCACACAGTATAATCTTACGGCTAAGACTGCCGCTTGGAGCTCGAGACGAGGCACACTCAACTGTTTCAAAAGGGCCATGCGACTCCTTGCTATAACAAATGAAACTTTAATTGTGCCATCGGGAAGTAGGTATCAGCATAGCACACAGCTCCAAAGCCCATCTCAGATGCGTCGGCGAATATGTGAAGCTGTATGCACGCCTTGGGACACACGTTAACGCAGAAACAACGGGGCAGTTGAAAATCACTCAGTTTCATATGGTCACCGAGCCAACCTTCCCAAACACGTTGATTGTCTTCTTCTAAGGGCTCGTCCCAGCCTTTCTTCTTATGCCATAGTGACTGAATCAGGTATTTTGCAGACAGTAGGTATGGAGCTAGTACCCCAAGTGGATCGAACATGGTTGACAGTTGACTTCGGACACCGCGCTTCGTTGACTCAGGTGTCTGACATGGGCAGATCGAGAAACGGAAACAGTCTGTTTCGGTGTTCCATTTTAAACCCAGTGTGCGTTCCACTGGAAGTTCACCGAAGTTTAAATCAATTGCCAGGCTGGCCTTTTCTTGGGCAAGAATCTTCGACAGGACTTCACGAGAGGAAGTGATCCACTTTGTCAACCTGAAACCTCTACGTGCTAAGAGAGAGGTAATTTCATGGAACATTAGTGCTGCAGTGGCTTCATCACATACGGATTTTAGGAAGTCGTCCATATAAAAATTCATTTCCACCCATTCAATCGTGTCGGCAGAAAATGCAGTGTTCCCGCGGTTGTCAAGTGCTGTCTTCCTTAACACATAGTTTGCCATACAAGGGGAAGATGTGGCCCCGAAAAGCATAACGAGGATCTGATATACGTCAGGTGGGCGTTGCACTTCTAGGTTCCGCCACAACAATCTCAACGCGGGCTGATCCTCTTCTTTGATTCGAACTTGATGGTACATGGCTTCGATGTCAGCGGCTATGCCAACACGCTGTTCTCTAAATCGTAGTAGCACCCCTACTAGACTGTTCAGGAGGTCAGGTCCGATGTGAAGTTTGTCATTCAAGGACACTCCTTCATGCCTGGCAGCAGCATCCATCATGATGCGTACTTTGTCCGGCTAGTTAGGATTACGGACTGGGTGATGCGGAACAAACCACTGTTTTGAGGTTGGGGTAGACGCCTCTTCAGGAGTAAGCTTTCGTGCATAACCCTTCTTAACATGGTCCTCGACAATGGCGCAGTACTTCCTTGCAAGACCTTCGTCACGCTTCAACTTCCTTTCGATAGATTCTAGTCGCTTTCCGCCATGAGGCGATTGTCAGGAAAATTTACTTCTTGCTCTTTCCACAACATTCTGACTTCATATCTGTGGCCAACATTCTTCACGGTTCCCCTTAACGTCTCGAGAGCTCTTTTGTCTTCACGAGAACGGGGTGTTACGTCATCATACTTTGTGCCAAAGGATTCTGTTCGCCACCAGTCTTCCACTGGCTGGCTTAACGATTCTTCAACAGTCAGGACATGGTGCACTTGCATAACGTGTAGACGCTCGAGCCTCACAACTGACTTCACTGAACCGGCGAGGGTCCAACCAAAGGCTGTAAGGATCGCAACAGGATGCCCTGGACGACCTCTTCTTACATCATGTTGTAGTATCGCCTCCAACACGATTGCTTCCAACAAGACTGTCACGTCTTGGAAATCTTCTTCGGGGATACTCAGACCGGTTAGGTGCGGAAAATCTTGCAACACGGTATCCATAACCTTCTGTGGAGGCAGATTCAACTGTGGTACTGTCCATGCTTCCTCTACAGCTATCTGGACACCCGTATCAGTTCCTTTGACGGCACCGGCGTGGAACGATTCTTCAACAGTCAGGACACGGTGCACATGCATAACGTGTAGACGCTCAGGCCTCATGACTGACTTCGCTAAACCGGCGAGGGTCCAACCAAAGGCTGTAAGGATTGCAACAGGCTGCCCTGGACGACCTCTTCTTACACCATGTTGTAGTATCGCCTCCAACACGATTGCTTCCAACAAGACTGTCACATCTTGGGAATCTACTTCGGGGATACTCAGACCGGTTAGGTGCGGAAAATCTTGCAACACGGTATCCATAACCTTCTGTGGAGGCAGATTCAGCTGTGGTACTGTCCACGCTTCCTCTACGGCTATCTGGACACCCGTATCAGTTCCTTCGATGGCACCGGCGTGCAACGACACCTTTCTCGAACGTACAGGTTCGCCAGACAAGTTAATGGTACCAAGTTGTAAGGGTCTATCTTCACCAACCAGACCAATTGTATCAGCAAAGTCTTCCAAAATAAGTGAAGTTTGGCTGCGGAGTCGAGCAGCGCAAATGTATTCACTCTAACGCCTTGGGAGGCCACAATTGCCACAGGTACGATTTGCAACAGAACGGCAGCGGGAACGCAGTTCACGGACGAGGTTCCAACGAAAACGGGTGCTGCGGCGTTCAAAGACGAAATGGGCGCGGCAGCATTCGGAGACAAAACGGTTGCATTCAAGGGTGGCATTCCAATGAAAACCGGAGCCGCACCATGAATCAATGGGTGGTGGTATTTGGTACAACTTTCTAAGTCGCATCGTTTCTTACGCGCACAGTTGCGAGATCGGTGATCCGCTGACTGGAAGCAAGAAAAACACAACCTTTTTTCATTGCCAAACTGAGCTCTCTCGTTCACATCCATTGCCAGAAATTGGTCACACTTCTCAATTGGGTGGCTCCTGTCAAATATTAGACACATCTTGGGTACGGGTGAGTCTTGGTTCCTAGTCGTAGAACACGTAGTTAGGGTTGAGAATCGGTGAGGCTGTTCACGATGGTTGTCGGCCAGTTGACCTCACTTGGAGGCGGTCTTCCATTACTATTTCTTCCACCCCTCGGCGACTTACTAAAGCTAGGTAAGTGATCACTGCCCAAGGACTTAGCACGCAGTCTCGCACGGAACCATTCATCAAAGTCAACTAGCGTGGGAATAGTGGGGTGCATCTTGATCTTTGTCTCGCCCCACTTTTCTTTCAGCGAATTGGGCAGTTTCTGTAATGCCGCACGGTTGTTAGTTGACGACACCAAGTCGGATGAGTATCCCAAACTCTTTATCGTAGCGACTGCATTGTGTAGCGTGTTGTAAAAATGACCAAAGCTGTGTTATATCTCCCTCAATGACAATCGGGGGGTCAAACACAGTCTTCATAAACACTCTGGCAACAAGTCCTTCATTACCAAATTGTTCTTCACGTTCCGTTAGAGCTGCAGTATAGAGATGGTCATGATGGAGCATCCCTCTAATTGCTTTCTTCGCATTTTCAGTTAAGGCCTTCTGGAGGTAAGTCATTCTCTGCGTGTCGGTGAGGGGTTGGTCGTGAAAACATTTAAACAGTGATATGAACCAGGAGCCCATAAATAGGAGCCTCCATATGCACTGTATCCTTGAGTCAACCTTTGCGTGTATCTTTCTATTTTTAGAACTCCCTTTTCTACAGAAGGCTCAATTTGACCACGAAAATCTGTTTCCGGTAAAGTCTGCACACAAGCATCCAAAATAAAATGACGGCGAAAGGCGAGGAGCGCGTTTGTCGCGATCCTTCGTTTCTTTTTCCTTTCTGTTTAGTTCACAAGCTAATTTTTACAACCGAGAGAACCTGGTTCGTACAGGATAAGGTTAATAGATAACTTGTGTGCAATCGAGCCATGGAGTGTATTAAAAATGCAGCGACGATTGTGCTTCTTCTGACTTCTGTGTTGTCTTTTCGTCTCGTTTTTTTTTATCGCGAAGGTTATGTAAGCGATAGCCACGTCCTTTAGAACGAATCGTTGTTTCAAAGAATCTGAAAATCGCACAACTTTAACTGGAAGGTCTTTGGATGTCCACGTTCGCGAAGAAAACAAGGTGAGCTTGAGTGAAAGCAGTGGTGAAATCAACAACCCTGAGATGGCGGTGGATGTGCTTCTGCGGACGGTGTAAAAGGTTCATTCATTCATTGATTCATTCATTGTTTATTTGCCATATATGTAACATTTTAAAACAGAGGTAATATAAGATTTAACAGAAAAAAAGAAAATAAATGGCGAAGAGACCTGAAGGAAACCACAGGGCTTATACTGAGTCAAGTCTCCTCACTTACAAACAGATCTTAATATAAATAATTACAATAAGGACTTATGACAGCTAACTTGGACCTCAGGATTAACACACACACAC
The DNA here is from genome assembly GCA_948470475.1 of Galaxea fascicularis. Taxonomy (NCBI): domain Eukaryota; kingdom Metazoa; phylum Cnidaria; class Anthozoa; order Scleractinia; family Euphylliidae; genus Galaxea; species Galaxea fascicularis. Next base: position 565 of record CAOKRL010000105.1, on the reverse strand, counting down.
ATATTGTTAAATTAATTAATAATCTAATTTTAGCCATACAAAACGCTAATACATACTAAGGAAAAATTCTTTAAGCTTTCTTTTGAAAGATGCAGATGAGGACGAACTAGTTATAACAGAATTCAACGAATTGTGAAACTTTGGACCTTGGAAATAAATTGAAAACTGTCTGGTGTTTGTTCTGCATAGGGGCAGGCGAAAAGAATGGGCATTCCTAGTATTATAATTATGGATTTGGCTGCTCATTAAGAAAAAGTTTTTGAACTTAGAAGGGAGTGTAGAGTTCTTAAATGAAAACATAAAAAACCTAATTGAAACGAGTGAATGTCGTGAAGTTTTAAAAGTTCGAGTTTCTTGAAAATGGGACCAGTATTAGCATCGTAGGTAGACTTGTTTACTATTCTTAGCGCTCGTTTCTGCAAGATTACAATTCTTTGAAGGTTCGATTTATAGGTGCCACCCCAAGCTAGATTGCAATAGTATAAGTACGGAAGTATCATTGAATTGTACAAAGTTCGAAGAGAGAGAGTTGAGAGAAAAAACCTAGATTTATGTATAATACCTA
>CAOKRL010000104.1:17500-19956 GCA_948470475.1 Galaxea fascicularis | reverse complement strand
TACATAATAACCCAAGGGCACGAGGGTTCTGGAAACTGAACACCTCTTTTTTAAAGGACGAAGAATATGTCAATCAAATTAGAGAGATAATAGCTCAGACTAAGGATGAATACGCACAAGACGACACTGTTACCCCTGGTCTATTATGGGAAATGATTAAAATGAAGACTAGAGAAGCATCGATCAATTATGGTAAAACAAAAAAATGAAAACTTGTGCAAAAGCAAGTTGAAATTGAAAAATCAATCAAAATCCTCGAGGAACAAATTGCTAACACACACGCGAATGACTCCGAAAAACTATGGCCAGAATTAGAAAAGAAAAGATTTGAACTGGAAGCTATAATTGAATACCAAGCAAAAGGTGCGATTTTAAGATCCAAGTCTCAATGGTACAACGAGGGCGAGAAAAACTCCAATTATCATATGACCCGTACGGCCCCACGCGCGCTTTAATTCATTCTAAACCTATTGAGAAAATCCCCGTATGAGGGCCGTACTCATTAGCGCGAGCAGGGCCGGAAAAAGCCGTACGGCCCTGTTAGGAACACGTACGGCCCCGCGCAATACGATTTTAGAGGATTTCGTCGCGTCTAACCATGTAAGATTATTTTACAACCAGAAAGCAAATACAAACAACATATTAAATCAATTTTATGTGCAAATTAGTCGCTTTTTTTTTTTGTAAAAACTTAATCTTTTACGCGCTCATGAAGAGTCTAAGGAGGCTATATGATAAAATGCTTATTGATTGAGTTAAGTCGGGCCGAAAGGGAAAATATTTGGCTCTCGGTCATGGCGCACGTACCGGCCATAACCTCGAGCCAAATCAGATTTTCCCGTCCGGCCCTCCCACTCAGTCAATAGGTACATAATATTTTCTCAACCTTGAGAAGAGGCAATGTAGACAAAATACAATTACTCAATTGAAAATTAATGACATGGACGTTATTCAATCAGACAAAGAAATCTTATATGAGTGCGAAGATTTTTATAAAAATCTCTACAGCTCCAAAGTGCAAGTAAACAATTCCTCGAAGGATTTCTTTCCACAAGCAAGACAAGTATTAAAGCAATGAAAACCTGTATTTTTGCGAAGGCCTTTTAAGTTCCAAGGAATGTTTAGAGGCATTAAAAAGCATGGCCTCAGAAAAGTCACCTGGTACAGATGGCCTACCGAGCGAATTTTACAAAGTCTTCTGGGAACAAATAGGAGAAAGTCTTACAAGTGCATTAAACTTCTCCTTTGAAATATGACAATATATTACGTGCCCATATCACAGAGGCGTGGAATTATAAAACTAATACCAAAAAAAGATGCCGATCCCAACTTGGCGTCCATTAACACTATTAAATTGTGATTATAAGGACCCATGTTGATAGCAGTTTTTATAACTGAAATGGTCATCCTGCATAAATATGTTATTATTATTATTATTATTATTATTATAAGATTGCATCGAAGGCCATTGCAAACCGAACAAAAACAGTTTTACCCGAGCTGATATCAGACGATCAGTCAGGATTTATAAAGAATAGATGTATTAGTGATAACATACGTACGCTAGATAGCCTCATCCAGTATACAAAAAACAAAAATATCCCCGGGCTACTTCTCTTTCTCGATTTTGAAAAAGCCTTCGATACTCTGGAGTGGTCTTTTATCGAAAAATCCCTTGTGGGTCAGACTTTTTTATTGTAAAACTGAAAGCTGCATCTTAAACAATCGATGGACGAGCAATTTCTTTGAACTAAGTCGAGGAGTAAGACAAGGCTGCCCGTTGTTACCTTATCTCTTTATACTATCTGTAGAAATACTTGCTGGAGCCATACGTAACGAAACAGAAATTACGGGTATTAAAATACAGGACACTGAATTTAAATTAAGCCAATACGCAGATGATACGACCCTCATCTTAGACGGTTCCGAGGAATCTTTTAAAGCATCGATGACTCTGATAGAAGCCTTTGGTAAAATTTCTGGGCTTAAGCTGAATGATAGGAAAACCGAAGCTCTATGAATAGGCTCCAAAACAAACTGCCAGCAAAAATTTTGCTGAGGAAAAAATTTTCAATGGCAAAACAAAAAAGTTAAGGCACTGGGTGTTTGGTTCTCTACGGATCAAGATATGGTGATCTCTTTAAACTATACTGAAAAACTAACGAAAATTAAATCTATCCTAGGATGTTGGAAATTCCGGAGACTAAGTTTAATAGGGAGGATAGTAGTTTTGAAAAGTCTAGTAGCATCTCAACTTGTATATGTATTTTCGCCTTTGCAAACAAATCATGAAGTAATCAAAGAGATCAACAAACTTTTTTTAAATTTTTTATGGAACGATAAAGGTGATAAAATTAAACGCGCGGTTATGATCAACGACTATCCAAACGGAGGACTTAAAATGATCGATGTGGTATCTTTCAACAAATCATTAAAAGCCTCATGGATTAAAAAAC
>CAOKRL010000104.1:10000-12500 GCA_948470475.1 Galaxea fascicularis | reverse complement strand
AAGATAGGAGACCGGTAGGACTTTTAAATCGATGAAAGTGCCTCACTCATTTTGCAACTTCATTTTATAATATGCTTCATAATTTGTTTCCACAATAATATTTATGATATTTAGATAATTGAACCAATGCACTACACACAACTTGTCACATAACATTGGACATCATACCATGCACTCAAACTCTTGCGCAGGAAAGTTACAGTATGAAATTATTTTTTGCTGCACTCAGTCACATTCCTTTATACTGAAACCTTAGCTAAAAGGTCTCTTTTTAGATCTGTAGATTTGTAAGGTATTTCGAAATACCCGCACATGTCTTTCTATAATTGGATGTTTTAAGCCCAAATTTTCTATCACCTCTTCAACAGCATGGAGGGGGAAATGGGGGTTTACGGTATTGAGCTTTTTTTCAAGCGGTATTTCGGTAATTTGGATTTTAAAGTGAGGTATTGCGGTATCATTTAGCCCTGCGGTATGCGGTATTTCATCCTTTTGGTTAACAGTATTCGGTGAAAGAAGATCCTTCACGGTATTGCGGTACTGTTCATTGCGCTGTCCTGTTTATACTAGCCTGCGTAGCAGGCGCTTGGATGACCCCTCGCGTGTCTCCCTCGCGCGCGCCCGTTCTCTCTCGCACCCACTACTTCTCTATAAGTTATCTAAAATCAATGTCCGAGGAAAGTTTTATAATATAATTAAGAGTCTATACTCGAAGTCTACTTGCTCTGTCAGGATTGGAAATAACAAAACGCGATCTTTTCAATACGCAAGAGGAGTGCGGCAAGGCTGCATTTTAAGCCCTCTGCTCTTCAACTTATACCTTAACGATCTAGCGTTCTCATTTGACAATGTTTTATCAGACCCTTTCGTGTTACCAAATGGTACCAGACTCAACTCTCTCCTTTACGCAGATGATTTGATAATATTATCGCGATCCAAACTTGGTCTACAAAACTGCCTTAATGTACTATCTTCATATTGCAACTCATGGATGCTTAGAATAAATCCTAAGAAAACCAAAATAATGATTATTCAACGATGTACACGAAAATGTGAACATAACTTCCGCATAGCCAATGAAGTAATTGACGTTGTCCAAAACTATACTTACTTAGGGCCCGATTACATGGCGAATTTCAGCCCGGGCTGAAATTTCAGCTCGGTTAACCGGGCTGAAATTTTGTTGCGATTCACAGCATGATGAACTTCAGCCCGGGCTGAAGTATTAGTCTCGGCACCAAATATGAAATTTGGCGCGAAGAGTCTCGGGAAAATCAGGCAGCCATGTTATTATTTCCTGCTTTTCAGCCCGGGCTGAAATTTCTTTTCGATTACATGAGATTTTTTCAGCCCGGGGCGCAGTTCAGCCCGGGCTGAAAAAATCTCCATGTAATCGACAATTTGATTTTCAGAGGATTTGTTTCAGAAGCCGGGATGAAATTTCAGCCCGGGCTGAAATTCGCCATGTAATCGGGCCCTTAGGAACTCGCATCACATCTTCCGGAAATTTTACACTTTCGCTTGAACACCTCCGACTGGCAAAAGCTCTTCATGCGCTCTTCAGCCTAAGGCGGCACACGGATTTGAATGGTCTTAAGCCATCACTTGCGTGTAAAACTTTTGACTCGGTAATTTCACCAATTCTAACCTACAACAGTAAAGTTTGGGGTGCTTTTGTTAAATCAGATTTTAAGTCCTGGGACAGCTCTGCAATTGAAAAAACCCTATTTGCAATTCTGTAAGGGTTATTTACAAGTACAAAACAAGGCATCCAACATTGCTTGTAGAGCTGAACTTGGTAAATTCCCCATGATCATTGATATAAATAAAAAGATTCTAAATTACTTAGACTATCTGATAGGTAAAGATGAAGATTCTATAGTTAAACAGGCCTTACAAATTTCAATTGACCTTCACCATAACGGAAAAACTAGCTTTTACTCTAATATCGTGAAAATGGTTGAGTACTATGATCTAAACTATGACTTTTCCTGTAATTCATTGAGTGACTCAATAGTTAATCGGTATATCGGCATAATGAAAAATAAATACGTATCTTACTGGAATCAGACCCTTCAACAAACAAAGACGAATCAGTACAATAAAATAACTGTACAATCAAAGACGAATATAGCCCCTCGCCGTACCTAGTTTTAACAAGAAAAAACCCTTCGAGAAAAGCATTGCTTAGATTTAGAATAAGTAGTCATCAATTTAGAATTGACACAGGTAGATACGAAAAAATACCTCGCGATGAAAGGATATGTTACTTTTGTAGAGGTTACAAAATTGAAGATGAAAATCATTTCTTACTAGATTGTAGGGCTTATTCTCAGATCAGAGACACATTTTTCTCCAAACTAGAAACTAAAAAACCTGACTTCAAATCACTTTCACACGATTCTTTAATATCTCTTCTTATGAATTCTTCTGATTATTTGATTAACTGTCAATTAGTTTCATTTATCTCGCAATGCTTTGAATTAAGAACCAAATTAAT
>CAOKRL010000104.1:0-5000 GCA_948470475.1 Galaxea fascicularis | reverse complement strand
AATTACATGACATAAGAGTTACAGTACTAACCAATTATGCTATCTACGTGCATCATATTTTGAGTGCTGAGAAAGTTGATGACATTAGAGAGGTTACGCAACTACGACGGCGACGGCAACTAGAACCTCATTTAAAAATATAAATTAACGTTTTTGTAACTCTTTCGTAATCATTCCAACTTGCTTAACTTGGAAAATGCTGGCGAACTCTCCAGGAACGAAGTTACTACGAACGACGTCAAAGTAACTACGACGGCGATGGCAACTAGAACCTCATTTAAAAATATAAATTAACGTTTTTGTAACTCTTTCGTAATCATTCCAACTTGCTTAACTTGGAAAATGCTGGCGAACTCTCCAGGAACGAAGTTACTACGAACGACGTCAAAGTAAGGAAAAAGAGAGAAGATTTTGCCGTCATACGCTCACGTTCTCGAGAAAATCGAAAATTTGGTCACTTCACGTTGCTGTTTTGCAGAGGAAGGTAAAGAAATGTACCAAAATGTAAACCGCGCGTGCAGAGCGATTGTTGAGTTTTGTTCATTAAGCCCATGGTTTTGTGGCGGTCTCGTTGCCGTCGTCGTCGCGTTGCATAAAGACCCTATTGTCTCAGGTGATGTTGTTGAATCTGACACCAACTGATAATTCATTTAAAGATATATCGTATAATAAAACTAGTGAAATGAGTCGCTTTTTACCTGTTCATGAACAACACCAAAAGGACCTATATGCTGTAAGCAGTTAGCTCTCTGGTTAAGAACCAATGTCTTGGCCTACCATTGAAGATCAGCCGTTAAATAAATAACAAAAATTCCATATCTTCTTAATTAATATGGCATTTCCTACACTGTTACCTAATTGTAAGCGAGACTCAACCAATAATGCATTGCCAAGAGATTTCACTACCAGAGCAAATTAATCATCTTATGAAATTCCCTGAGATAGTTAATGGCAATTCACGTGTAGCGATCGCAGATCAGAACGGGACGGTGATACGCCAAAGAAAGCGGTAAACAAGGCAAAATCAAGAGAAAATTTGGCAAACGAGGAATAAGGAATTTGTAAAACCAGACTGGTCCTCCGATATCGGAAAACAAGTTACGTTTCAACGGAGAACTTATTTTTGATCCCGAAAAGAAAAGAATACAGTGGCCCTGAGATTCAGGATTTAGCGAACAAAAGTTTGTATGAGTTATCTTGTGAACTTGGTTGCAACTTGACGCCTTCGTCTGAGTTATTAGACAGAGTTTCCAAGCCAGGTGGTCGCAATTTGCGAAGCACGTATCGTTTTTTCAAATTACTCAAGTCGGTCGAAAGCAAACCTAAAACTTACAACAATGGTAGTGAGTCACACACAGTGCGAAGAAGCGAGAAGATTTAAGAGGTAATTGTCTACGACGATCTCGCCAGAAAGAACACTCTCAAAAGTTGGAAGAAAATCAAGCACAACACAAAGGTCACTCGATTTCGGACAAAAAGAAAACGAAACCTCTTTTTTAACGCACTTGACTATAGAGAAAACTTGTCAACAAGCCGGCCGCACCGAGGTAAGAGTTGTTGTTGTTTACCCTAATGGAAACGGTGGAAAGAAGCCGCAGCTCTTTCTCTAAAGAATCAAAAACAGATTGTAAATATCTTCAAAAAGAACTGGAAGACTGTAGCAAACGCAGTATTCAACCATCAGTAGAGTTACGCCAGAACTTTCAGAAACCTTACGAAGAACCGACCCGTGGACGGAGAGTTCAACTCAGGAATGTTACAGTGAACTGGAAATCGATGTTACTTACAAAAACGCCTGTCGAAGTTTCCCGATTTTCCAGCAAAGAATTCGTTGAAGAATTCTCCCTCTCCTGCTCGTTTTGGACTGCTGGACTTAAAGGAGCTATTGGAGTATGAGACCGGAAACAATCGAAGATAACGTGAAGACCCTCAATAGTATGGCTCTATCTACAGCATCTGCAGCAAAAACAAGAAACCAGAAGATGCCGGTGTTTGCTTAGCGGATATCAACCATTCTGTTTCACAGTGGAGTTAAAAGTGAAGATCAAGAGCGGCTTTGCAATCTAATAGGGTAGCACATTTCTCAAAGTCTGAATATATTTATGGTAAGGATGTGGTAAAACACTGCATAGGTACTTTAGATGGAATTGCTGAGGGCCGGGTAGAGGTAAAACAAAAGGTATTGGCTTTTATGGGCCCCTTTCCCCCAAAACTTTCCTCGTAGGACACCGTGTAAAACGGGAGAGATTGAAAATATGGCCGACAGCAAATTGGACATATTCCTGTCCGTATAAGGCGTCACGAAAAGAGCGCGATCTATACTGACCGCTGATTCGACACAAAAAATACAATGCCACAAAATTTCTGCCCAATCAGAAAGACGGATTTGAATGGGTTCTGAAACTAGTCCGTATAAAAGGTATGTACCCAGGGGCTCTCCCGCTCGCGTTACAAACTTTCGCTAGTCCCGATCTTCGTCCCATCCCATCCCAGCTGCCCCTGGGTCTCCGAGGAAAAAGTCACGCTAGTTAAAAAATAAAATCATGAATCATCCAATAGATTAAGTCAAGAAATTGAGATATTTTAGAAGGGTAATAAATAAACAAAATCCCAAAGTCTCAGAAGACTTCGATATCCTGTACTCCAGTTATTCGGCAAAATGTGCCACTCAAAATTATAGAGTTTAGAGTGATCGCGCCATAATGGTGTCCCTCTGAGGAAACGAGTGAAAACATCTGGAATTTACTTTCGCTATGTCAAAGGCTTTCTTCTCTCTTTTGAGTTTGCAAACTTTTGTAGTTTAAATAGTTTTAGAAGCGAACAGTGAGGAAAAGTGAAACACACGTGCGTACACCAGAGATTATGTATAGAAACTGTTTATTTCCAGTCTCTTACATCACGCGACCATCACTAACCAAAATACCAGTCAAACATTCCCATAGACGTTTCTCTTGCGATGTAGGGTTGTCAGATCTCTAAAAATGAGCTGAATCCATTCATGTACGTGACATGCTTGTGAGCAGACATCTTTATGTCACATACTATGAAAAAAAAACTCTAACATTCAATCTGTTCAAAGCACGATGCCGAGCTGAAATCTTGAAAGCAGATATATGTCTTAAGTGTCTTTTTACGTGATGAAGTTAAAACTGGAAAATGCTCTTTACTTTTTACTTTTATTTTTATGATGTCACGGCGTGAAATCTAAGAATACTTTGTAGGAAGAACTGAGTATCTTAACTGAGTACTTAAGAAGTGTTATCCTTAGTGAATTGAGTCATTTTCATTCTTAATATCGACTGAAAGGATCTATTACTTACAAAGTGGCCAGGATAGATACTAGTTGCAGGAAAAAAAAGATTAGGAGCCTGTGAGACGCGGTTGTCATAAATTTCACCCAGAACTGTCGCTTTTGTCAGTTTGCGCGCTTTACCGTAATAACGAAGGTTTGTGAACAGCATGTTTTGATTGATCGTTAATAGGTACCTGGATAACAACCAGCTAAAAGACCTGCACCCAGGAGTCTTCAATAAAGAGCTGAGGGCGCTGTAAGTCCAACTATTCTTAACTTTTGTGTGGCGAACTATCATTGACCTATTGTGTCCGTCCAGTGAAGAGCAGATGGAGGTGAAAAGTGCACACCAGGAGTTCTACTTTCATAAAGATACTATCTATCGTTTGTATAGGATATCTACCATGCATTTATTCATTGACTGAAAGCTGGCATTTTGAGCAAAACTCTTATTACATTATTAGCAGTAAGTCAAGCGCTACAACCAGTTGCAAAAATGTTGAGACACTCTCAATGAAAATACACTTTTCTTTACCAAAATCCCTGCCAATAAAGTATCTGTGAGATATAAGGCACATCTCTCGCCTCTCCCCTATTCAAAGTTGTTGCTCTGACTTTCAAGTGCCGTCTTGCAGTGATACCAACTTTGATAAGGGGGGAGGGGGATGGAACGCGAAAGATCAGGGACTCATTATTACATCCCAAATGACGTGTAGTGTCTCAAGTATTTTTGCAACTCGTTGTAGCATTTTGGTCGTTTAAAATTAACATTCAGTACGAGAAAACCCGAATGCAAGAAACAAACCTATGGAATACTGAGTTAAGAGTAAGCAAATATTCTGAATATTGGATAAGAGACTCAGCTTTGTGACTGATGTTCACAATCTTAGGAGGCTATTTTACAACTCAGTAACCTCAATAAGCAAATTAAATAATCGAACAAATGTGAACTTAGCAATGTCGTTCAAGAAGACTGAATAACTTAATAGTTTACCCATTTAAATCTTTTGTTAACAGGTAACTCAAACCCAGCAGGTAATTCATCTCCGTTATGAATTCGGCAGAAAACTCGGAGAGGAATTGTAAAAAAGACAGTTCCCAGTTTATTCGCAAACACTGCCAAACAATGACTATTTTCTCTAGTAACCTTTAAACTAGTCGGTCGATGCATGTAATCTTAGGCTACGCGTTACCAACGTGTAATAGTTAGCGACACACGGCATAAAAAATAGCTACAAATTCCAAAAGCTTACGCCGGGAAATAAATTTCGCTGGAAGACAGTACACTCCAATAGCCGAATAAAAGAGGAAGAGAGGCAAAAATTCAAAAGTGGCCTAAAAGGCACTTACTTTTATAAGCGTGTGGATATGGGATAAAGAGCGTGGTTTGAGGGTCATGTTAAAGCTATGATATGTTCCTGGTATTTCTTTCCCTCCTTATGTCTCTTCATCCTACCCTGCGAGCAGAGCCTCGTTCGATCTTCCTTGCCAAAATCGGGCAATCGACAAAATATTCTTTTCCGTCTTCGATATTCTTACTTTATCGTTCGATGTTCAAATTCGACAGTGGTAGATTGAACTACGTCAACGCAATATTCAAGTGTCACCATGCGACATTTCAAGATCTTTAAATCACAGTTCATGTTCGGTGCATGTCATTCCATATCCCAGCACCTTCGTGCTATATTTAAGTTTGATCATTTTATGC
>CAOKRL010000103.1:7500-20000 GCA_948470475.1 Galaxea fascicularis | reverse complement strand
TTCGAAAGGGGCGTCGGGTACTGCCACTGCTTTTGCGCGAAGTCTCCGTCACTGTAGTGAATGAACACGTAGCCTAGGAGTTCAGGAGTTTGGAGTTTCGGAGTTATTAGTCTTAATAGTGTTTTGGAGTCCTTTCTAGCCCGGAGTCAAGATCAAACGTAAGTCACATTGTAAGTTGTTTCTTTCCTTTTTCTTCATTTACACGGAGTTGATGTTAGTCCGTTTTCGTTTCGTTAAACTTAGACGATCGTGCACTCTTTTTTAGTTTTCACCGCAAGTGACGCATGTGATATAATTAGTCGGCTGCCTGATTGTAATAAACCAGTTAATTAAAGTCTTTCCGCCCGTCTGTGCTTCACTGTGGTTGACCTGGCGAACTCCAGTACACAACACCCCGTGTCCGCGGTACTGGGAACGCGACATCAACAGTAATATTAAGAGAATATAAAATTATTTCAAAGCTGAACGCACCTTGTCCCTCTTTTGTGTACTGCGATTTGGTCAACCCAAAGCACCACATTGACTACATCTCCACGAAAATAAGTAAAGTAATTGGTGCTATTGTTAGGCTTAGGCACCTGGTGCCGTTTACTACTGTTTTAACATTTACTGATCAGTAATAGAACAATATATTTCTTATGGTCTCGTCGCTTTGGGCAAAGCTATGAATGCACATCTACAAATTGTTGTAACTTTACAAAAGTGGGTTCTTCGTTTAATGTATTTCAAGGGTCATAAATGTCACAGTGCTCCTCTTTTTGCTAGTTCCGGAATTCTGCCGATAAGATTGTTATACCTCAAATCGGTTGCCTCTTTGTGACACGACATTGTAAATCATCGTGCCCCACCCAATATTTCTGAACATTTTATTAAGTTCAATTAACAATGTCTTGAGCAATGTTATGGTTTTCAAGAAGAGACCATTGTGTACTTTGCATTCCTTGTTTATTATTGATACAGTGCGCATAATTCGCGCTTACGAAGCGAAGCGTTACTTTGTTTGAAGGCTACAATCGATGTACGGTTATCCACTTTATTTTTGCACTGGTTATCATCGGTAAGATAATCGGCAACAGTCAAACTGGAAAGGAAATGAAAGATTTGCGTTTTAGGTATGAAATTGCACTTAAGGGCTGAAATATTCGAAGCGAAATGCTAATTACAATTCTGTAGGGCTAATCCACACATCTTATCACGGCTCTTTACAATGATTATCTCGAACTGATGTGTCCGGTTGATTGCAAGGCGACTAATTAAAAATACGTTATGCCTATTTATACAAATACTAATTCGTCGCCAGGTCCTTTGCGACCGCATTTTTGGCGCCAAATCGAACAGCACTAGAAGCGCAAATCAGCGCATACAAGTAGAGTGGTTTTGTGAGTTTAATTTTCAAGTCTATTTAACTGCATGAGTGTATATACATATGCTTCTCTAGATGAATGATAATAAACTGCTTTTCATTTGTGTTTTTATTTGAGAGTTGTATTGCTAGTTTATGACCCTGGTTTCTTTATCAGTATTTATCATCCATCAAAGATTTTTGCTCGCACGCGATTGGTCTAAACGCATCACGTGACTGAATATTCCTCAGCTAAAACAAGAGGATATCGGGTGATATTCCCCAAGTGCGCGTTGCCAAAAATATTTGAAGGATAATAAACACAATAGTCTCCATTTGGCTTTAAAAGTATGCTCAGATATTTGTTTTTGGACATGATCATTTCCTCGCAGCTCACAATTTTCCTCGAGCTTCGCTCTCGGAACAGATAGACAAGTGTCCGCGGACAAATATCCGAGCATATTTTCGCGTTAAATGGAGACTATTGCATGTTTATATATTTTTAAAGCTTAATGGAGACTATTGTTTATTTACATCCACCGCGTTCAACGACACTGAGGTGAATAATATGTTTTAGTATATACCACACAAGATGAATAACTAGCGTTTATTCAAATAATTTCCTCTTCGGAAACCGAAACGGGGGGTTGTTTTGTTTCTCTTCGACTGCTCGGAGGTGAATAGAACGTTGCTAATCACCTCTGAGTTAACCAATCAAAACGCGCGAAAAGCAATATCCACTTGTGTGGTATACTATGGCGCTGAGGTGGATTTCACGGACCAAGCAGGGGCACCATGGCCAGTTCACTCGATGAAAAAAAAAAACATTAAAAAAGGTTTTGATTTTTAATTTCTTAAAGTTATGCATCAGTCAATTCCAGCAGTGCCCATCCCCCCCCCCCCAGTTCCCCTTGGCAACTGCGGGGCATTTGCTCTAGTTGTACATCCGGCGGTGGGGCAAGCGCAGTTTTACTGCGGCCCGGGGGCTGGGCATTTGCGTTCCCCGGGGCGACCCCCGGGCATTTGACACGCGGCGTGTTTTCAAAGTACCATGGGGGAATTCATCGGCAAAGATCAGGCGTTTGTTTGGAGATTGAATGTTTTCAAAGGTATGTTTTCTCAATTTTAGATTTTTTCATTACTTGTAAGCACATAAATAAAGCAACAACTTGAACTTATTTTGTTTATCACATATCGAGAAATCGGAAACAATCAACCTGAACACGACTTTTTCCTATTCAAAACTGGCCTATTAAAATACTTAAAGCTTGCGAATCAAATGATGCCATCTTAAGACAGATCTTGCACAATAACTTAATCAACTAGCATGTACTGTTGTCCCTGACGTCTTACCATTGCATTAAAATACTGAAAAGTGGGAAGTTTTATTCACTGATTAAGAAAATCATCCCGGGGGCGGGGCATTTTCCCTCCTCCTTCGTCCCCACCCTGAGGGCATTTAGACTGTCCCCACCATGGGGAATATGCCCATTTTTTTTAAACGCTAAAGCCGGGGGTTAGCCAGGGGGGGGCTTGGACACTGCTGGAATTGACGGATGCATTTTTAAAACCTTTCCAGAGTTTCTGTTCGCAAAATAAGACAACTCGTTTCAAATAGACAATTTAATTCAATGTAGCTGAAATAATAACTATTTTAACACAAGTATTTTTCTCATTGCCAAAACACAAAGTCTTGGACAGTTGTTGAAATTAAGATTTTTTTGTCTGAAACAAATAAAAAGATACATTTAACCTTAAAGTGCTACTGTGACGACATCGGGTGTTAGGGTTTGAAAGCTTATTAATGCGTATGCCAAATTCCTATTGGGAGTTCGCTTCTTTGAGCCATGTTTTTCGTGATCAGGCGTCCGCCATTACTAAACCTAGATATTGTCCGAGCAAGTGCAAAGGCTTGGGGCGAGGTCCTCCGTGAGGTCATTTTATCATCAAAACCAAAGTGCACACAACTTAAGGAAGTGACCGCTCCACAAGTGGAAAATAGATATATTCTTCTCCGTCTGCTCAGCGCTTGCAATACCTTTTCAGGCAAGGATGCCTCCTCGTTATACTGTGTTGTACAGGAGTGCAGCAACAAGTTGAATTCGCCAGTTTTAAGTTCTTTGCTTGAGCCAAAGCGCAACTATGAACTCGCAGAGTGCAAACTCGTCGTGGGGAATCACTGTTTTAACTTGAACTGACCCCAATCAGCTTTTTAAGAGTCACTCGGTGCATTTCACGTCTGATTGCTTTAAAAAGACCTTTCACATCGAAGGAGCACCCATAATACTAATTACTTGTACCATTCCCTCGAATTGGAAATGATATTTAGCGGGTACGCTTAGTCAGTTTAGTGGTATATCGGCCAAATGTCAATTGGCCAAGGTTAGGAGTACAGATTTTTTTTTAGTACGGGCAATATACCGAATACATGGTTTTTAAATCCCATGGTTATAAACCTCTGCCCTTCGAGAATAGTATATCAGCGGAAATGAAGAGGCCTCAGTGACGTGTATTGTTTCAATTATATCACGACGCTTTCAATGCAAATCGTTTTGTACATCTGTTCGTTGGTTTTGGTCTGGCTGAGATGAACTAAGAAGTTGTAACAGAAATAGTTTTGCATTTGCTCACCTTGAAGTAATTGTCTAATTATTTAGTCCCGCATTACCAGAAAGGTTTCTCAGTAAGTATGAACGATAACTTATCGCCAACTCGGGATTATACAGCTTTAATTCCTCAATCGCTTGAATCGATGCCGCTCCGTTTTCGAATAATTCAGTTTTGTAGTTAATGAAAGAGATCATCGCGGAACATAAGCCAGTAGATCACCGTTCAAACTCAAGGCTTCAAGGGCCGTCTTTGATTCGTGCGCGGACGCTACTTCTTGAGTCGCGAGCGGCTGTAAATCTGTGTCACAGGGTACGAAGCCCCACTGTCCTAAAAAGCAACTACGCTAATTAGAACGTAACTCCGAAAGGACCTCTTGCGAAAGGGACGAGAACCTCAGGCTCAACTGCTGCTGTTTGAGTAATGGCGGACGTAATTTGCACACTTTTGGGCAGCCGGCTTTAGAAAGACAATTCTTTCCAACCTTGAGGGTCTAAACCTCAACTTAGGATGATAAAGTAACGGAAAAAAAACGCAGTAGCACTTTAAAGAAGTTGTTCTGGTCCAAAAAAAACGTTAGGGTAACAGCGTGTTATCATTGATTGCCGGTAGGTATCTGTACCAAAACCAGCTGAAAGACCTTCCCCCAGGAGTCTTTATTAACAATACAGAGCTACAGCACCTGTAAGTGCAACTATTCCTTAGTTTTGTGCTACTTATTGACACTGATGCTATTGTGTTTGTCCAGCGAAGAGCAGATGAAGTGGAAAGTGCTCTTGAAACGTTCAAGTTTCAATATCATAAAGAAAGTATTTATAAGATATCTGTCAATGATTTATTTATCGAAAGCTAGTTTCCGGTGCATACTAAAATTCTTATTAGATAATGTATTAGGAAGTCAAGCATTTTGATCATTGGACTCATCTGCCTCTGTGTTTGCTGTGACATTGCTGCAGCATTGCTACACTAGTCAATGTTATTCTACGGGAAAAGCCAAAAGCAAGAATAAAACTTATGAATAAGAATAGCCAGGTCATGATGAAAACCTAAGCAAATATTTGTTCAGACTCAGCTTTATAATTAAATGTTCATTCGACTCAATAACCTTACAAAGCAAATAATCAACAAACATGTAAACTTAGTGATGGCTAGTTAATACGTATTTTAATCCGTCCAGACGTACAGCGCATTTTATATTTTTTGTAATTAGGTATCTCCGGCCGGGAGCAGCAGATAATTCCCCTCTACTACAAATTCGGCCAAACGAGAGGGAGAGCTGCAATAAATGGACCTTTTTGTTCATCAGTAAACACTCCCAAACAATAAATACTTATGTAATAATTTTAAACTAATCGTCGATGCCTCACACGTTAATATTGGGCTGCGCAGTACCAATGTGAAGTATCTAGGGACAGACTGCGCATAGAAACTTGTTCAGCGGTGATATATAGATTTCACGAGCTTACCCCGGGAAGCTTTATTTTCCTGGATACTTAACACGCCAGCACCCAAACAAATTGGATCAAAGTCCAAAATTTATAAATGTACTGAATGGCACTTAAGCTTGGGGGCTTGGGGATACGGAATAAAGAGTGTGCCTTGACAGTCTCGTGAAAAGCGTGGTATGGAAGCAAGGGGCTGCTGATGTTCTTGACCCTCCTTATTTTTGCTTTCAGCATCCACGAGTGATAGTGGCGTTATGTATGCAAATGAATCACTCACTCCAGTGTAATGGGAAGTGAAAGAATTAGCCAAACCCACGCCACTAGCAAGGGAGACTTTTGACTGCGCAGGCGCCTAAATTTTATTTTTTTGCAATCACGCGATTTTGTGCGCTGCGAAACTGGGCAACCAAAAGATTAACGATTAAGCTTTCAGAAACAGGTCGTCAGCAAGCCAAATAAAAAACACTACCGCGAAAAGCAACTCACGGTTAAGACAAAAAATCTTGTGTGACATCGATTATCATAGTTTTGCGTTCGGTGGAAGTCCTCGTGTTGACGTGTCCATGGGCAAGATGGCAGTTTGTCTGCAACGTGTATTTGACAAGCACAGTTTCGATCCATTTTTGTGTTGACCAAGGGTCTGCTTCAGATCGTAGTTAATGCCAAGCTAAATAAATATCACTGTTTTGGTAAGCGCAGCTCATATTGATTCGTTGACTTTCTATTTTAGGCTTTTGTTGGCTTCATTTTGTTTTGATGATTAAATCGTGTTGTTATCATCCTCTATTAATTCATGGTGCTGTTCAACAAGAATTTCTCACCCTTTTTGTTTGCATCATTTCTTCGTTTAACTCGAGTACAACACTATAAATAATTAATCCTCCCGTTTGATGGGTACAGTGGTCGTTTCAAACCCACGATTTTTGTTGTCAGGCGAGATAAATGGTTTGATTAAGAAATTAGTTTTTCTTTCACCTCAAATGGACATTTGCCGTCATACCCCCGAGACTTTTGTCTCCTTTCGTGATATGGGGAATACCTCTGCTAGTATACTACCTGTTGGCAAAATCTGGTAAAGTTTCATGGTGCACTCCCAGTTCACCCTAGCCAGACAAAGCTCCGTTGGTCGGATTTCCAATTTCATTTTGAAAATATTGGAAAAGGTGGTTTTCACGTTACGTTATCGCCGCCATGCTGGTGGACGGTAAACAATAGATCTCTCATTAGCTCGTTTTGTTCGTCCACCAGGATTTGTACATTTCATCATTGCTATCTGTGTCTCTAGAGATTGGCTGCAAACCACCTATTACAGGGTCACACTTGTTGACATTGCTAGACTTTAGGAACTACAATCTATCATAAATGTAAAGTTCTCACCAAATTCCAGTAACCTTATATTTAATTCAGGCCAAATGATTATTTTGTGGATCCTTCCTTTGCATTTCTTGTCAATGCGACAGTTCGGGTGTGGAATTAGATTGCACTTGAAAACTTGAATGCCTCTGCATTTCTGTTTATACCCCAATAACTAAATCGTGATATAAGGATCGGCTTTGTCAAAAGATTTTCAAGGACTACCTTAATAGTTTGGTGAAATCAAAACAAATTTAAGTAGTGCACCCGTTGGTCAAAATAACGTTTATATATAGCGGAGCCATCTAAGCAGACATGTTTGCTTCTACATACTGATGACATGACACTTTGTGGGTCACATTACATTTTGTCACACAACCGTTTGTTTGCAGTCACTAGGTAGACATTTAAATTTTTAAGAGGGGACTAACATGGCTGCCAATTTAGTATTGTTGCTAAGAGAATTTTCATGTTTTATTTTTAAACCCTGTTTTCTAAATGCAGTATTTTCAGTGAGGTGTACAAGGGTGAATAAACTTTGAAAATGGGCATTGCACCTGTGCAACTCAGTCAGCAACACCTGTTTGCAAATCAATGTTTATTCCTCTCGTGATAGCATTAACAATGCTAAATTATCAGAGGGGTCAGTGACAAAATAGAAACATATTATCGCTCTGGTAAATGTTATCAAAGAGCGCTGCCCTTAAATCAGCAGAAACTTTCGCTACCTGTACATAACCGTTCAAAACCCGGGAAATTGCAGATTCAAACTATACCAACAGTAATTGACTTGGTAACTGCTTGAATTAATGGTATTCTACTGTACTTCATATGTTTCACCATCCTAAAATGTTTCCTGCTAGCTAGCATGCAAGGTTGCATCTCTACTAAAAAAAACCAGGGGGAACTCCCATATAAAAAAGGGGGGGAGGGAGCTCTCGTCTCACTTATGGTGTAAATTCCGAATTTGGGTCTCACTTACGGTGTTCTAAGCTAAAAACCCAGTAGTTTTGGTATTTTTGAAAAAGTTTAGAGATGGTCACTATTACATTTCAAAGACCATTCAAAATTAAAGTCTTTTAGTTAAAGCCGTAACATCAACGGCTACTTCCATGGCCATATCCACGAGTTAACGATAGTGTCACTTTGATCTACCCTGCGAGCAGTCTCCGTCGATCTTCCAGGACCAAATGGGGAACGGTATCGATATCGATTGAACGGGTGTCATACTCACAAAGGGAATAGGACAGATACTAGTTTGCAAGCCCAAAAAAAAAACATTGAGAAACTTGCTTCTTATAAATTTTACTCAGCAGTACAGTGTTGCGTGTATCACTTCGCGCGTTTTGCTTGATGACGTCGCATTACTGGCAGACGTTTTCGAAAACTTTCGAAACATATGCGAAAAGCAGTACGAGTTGGACCCGGCCCATTACTACACCTCACCGGGCCTGTCATGGGACGTGCTTCTGAAAAAGCCAGGCGTCGAGCTGGAGCTTCTGACAAATTTTGACATGCACCTATGCCAGGCGGCATTTCAATAGTCAGAAAAAGGCACGCCAAGGCAAACAACCCCCTGGTGCCCGGTTACGACAAAACGAGCCCCACAAATACATAATGTACTACAACGCAGACAATCTTTACGGGTGGGCAATGAGCAAACCCCTACCCAAAGGAGGGTAGAAGCGCGAGATGCCATCTGAGGAAGAAATCCTGCAGAAGTAAGAAAACGCAAAACGCGGCTGGATTCTCGAGTTAGACCTTGAAAACCCGTCTGAATTGCACGAAGAGCATAACAGCTACCCCTTGGCTCCAGAGAAAAAGGTGGTGCGGAAAGAATGGCTGTCGCCTTACCAAAAGAAGCTTATTGATGACCACAACCTTAAGCCGCCAGATTGCAGAAAACTCTTGCTGACAACAACTACGTGGTGCACTACTGAAACCTGCAGTTTTACCTTGCACAAAGCATGGAACTGAAAGAGCGTTGGATGGAACCCTACATCCGCATGAACACAAACTTTTGAAAGAAAGCCAAAAACAACTTCGAAAAAGATTTCTACAAGTTGATGAACAAATGGAAAACTTGTGCAACCGCGTTGACATAAAATTGGTCAGTGCTCCCCCACGATGAGACCAAACTCAGAAAACCCATTGCAGGCCCGCTTTACGCAAGGTACAAGATCTTGACAGACAGACTTGCTGGAATCAGCATGCGCAAAAGCAGGCTGCTTCTCAACAAACCCGTTTTCACAGGAATGACAATTGTTGACAGCAGCACGCTCTTGATGTACGACTTCTTCTACAACACTCTCAAAAAGCAGTACGGTCCAATGTGCCAGCTTCTGTACACAGACAGGGACAACTTTTTGTTTGAAATCGAAACAGAGGACGTTTACAAAGACATGGGCGCTTCTGGAGCTTTGAATAAAGCCGCCAACGGCAAATCTATATTCGACACGAGGGAGTACCCTAAAGACCATTCTTTCCATTCAGACACCAACAAAAAGGTTTTGGGGAAAATGAAAGGCGAATGCAAAAAAAAAAAGCAGCTGACACATGGAATGAACATACTCCGTAGCCAGAGCCATGGGATCTTCGGCATGCACATGAACAAGACTTCACTGTTGGCGTTTGATTCAAAGAGATGGATTGCAGAAGATGGGGTCAATACAAACGCCTTCGGGTACAACATAGTACAAAATAGGAGTATCGATTTCACTACTGTTTTTGAAGACTTTCAAAGACCAAACAGGATCTGTGGCCCTTTTTTGCCGCCCTCCAGCTCACAAGGTTGGTAAAGATAGCGGACGCTAACAAGAGAGGGGAGGTGTTTTCGCATGTCCCCACAGGTCTTCAATATGTTGTCGAGGGTCTAGCAAAAACGGATTTTTCTTTTATCACCTCTGCGGGTTTTTTGCCGGTAAGGTTTGTTACCTCATTGTTCCAAGCTGCAACAACTTCGGGAAGCCGTTTCACCCACGAAGTGGATCGCTTGTCTTCAGGCAAGCGCATTTCCACGGCGTACTGGTGGCGCTCAGCCAGGGTGCGGTTGAAACGTTCCACAATGGCCTGGTCGTGGTGAATCTCCGTCTGCCCCCACCGGATAAAAGTTTTGTGTTTTTCCATCTCTTTGGAAACAGCTCCCATGAACATGCGCCCGGGGTCCACCTGCAGCATTTTAGGTCATTTGAGAGGCCTCCGCGTGTAAATTTCCTGAAAGGCCCGGGCGACCTCATCAGAGTTTTTTTTATGCCAAGGGTTCGGCCTTTTTTTAGCGGCTGGCCACATCGGCAACTGTCAGTACATATTTGAAAACTTTGCGCCCACGAGGAAGTTTGTCGTGCGGCAGAAAAAGGAGGTCTGCTTGGTACACCTTGTTAGGGTTGGGACGTCGAATTTGGGCCGAGGAATGCGCCTAAGGGCGGAAGATATATCTGCCAAAGTGCCTGCCTCACCAGCCACATTTGCCGTTTTTTCGAGTTTGGCTTCCAAACAAAGGGAAACATTATAATGCTCCCGGAGCTTTTATTCACAGGAAACGGAAAGTGGCGTAGCCCAAAGCGAGAGTCCCGGCGCCCAAAAAAAACCAGCTCCCCCTTTTTCTGCTGCGCGCTCGGCTGGCAGAAATCGGAATACTTGGGCTCTCTCAGAGGCGCAATTTGTTTATCGGGGTGCGCGGCGTTATAGAACTTGAAGGCGTAGTCATTGTTGGCGAAGTTCTGCTTTGCCTGCGCTTTAATCTGCGCGTTCGTCTGGATCCAGTCCAGGAGCTGGGTGCACTCGCGCGAGTATTTAGCGTAAGCCGTTTGATACGCCTCGAGAGCCTTGTCGTCGCTTTTTTTCATAAACCGCGGCCTCGTCGCCGCCGCCGCCGAGCGCCTTTGCGAGATAATTGCCGCCGATGAAGGTCGCAGCATTCAACACAGCCCCGTCAACTGCAATGGTTGCCATGCCTGCTATTTCACGACCATTTTTAAATCAGGCGTTCTCAGGCGAAATTTGTTGGTGCTCGAGGTACCATTTGAGAGCAATGCTGCCCGCCATGGCCGCAGAGAATTTGACGTAATTCATCAAGCTGGAAGTAAAATATTCTTTCACAACCTTTTTCACTACTCAGCCGATACCTGCGGCGAGGCCGGTCAAAGTAACGGCACCCATCGCCGTCTTAACAAGCTTGTTGTCAGACATGGTTTCACTTGTAAAGCGACTCCGTATGGAAGGCCGCCAAAGTTTAAAACGAAAAATTATTTCTCATCCAATCCTCCTTCGTGTCTTCATCGTCCACCGTAACTGTATTTTCATTCTCCTCCTCATCTGGCTCTTCCTCATCCGGGTCTTCTTCGACAAGAGCTACCTTCGCAAGAATGACAGATGTTTTTAAAACATTCATTGCCATTTCGGCCGCAAAAAACCCAAGCGAGATCATGCAAAAGCCGGAAACCAAAAGTTGTAAAGCATCAACTTTCATTTCGCTGTACGAATTGCCGCGAAAGTTTAAAACCAATTATCCCATGTCACGAATTCAATTCCCAGATTCATGTGTTGCGTTTTATTTTTGTTTGAACCGCCGCTTTGGCCCGCTTTGGCCCGCCATCCATAATACGAAGGGCCACCTTTTTTGTGCTGGCATTCACACCGTTGTTTACGCCGAGCTTCATTCCCGGCCCGGCTTGTTTGAGCTTGTTGTTGTAGCCCGCCACACTTCCTGTATTAATGACCATCCACGAAGGCATCAGCCAGGTGCCCGGAGCAGCTACAAGGTCCAAACGCACCTTTGCACTGCAAGCTGATAGCCCCCGATCAAAGGCCTTGATCAACTGGTTCAGACGCGAAGGGCCCGGCTGGGTGAGCCCTAGCGCGGTTTTGGGCCCAAAATACTGGAACTGTTTGTCCGTGCCCTTCTGTGCCGCCCTCGTCCGAGAATCTTAGGTTGGACGGGTTCGAAAGGGGCGTCGGGTACGTCACTGTAGTGAATGAACATGTAGCTGAGGCCCGTGGTTTTGGCCGTGGTTGGACCGAATATCTGAGCTGGGATCGACGCCGAATTCGGCACAAAGCCTTCTATATGAAGCCTCGACGTATTTGTTGTCTTTTTAGTCGAACTTGGGGTCGTCCGGCAGCGATCTTATGCTCTGGATTCTCCCTCGAAACTCCGCAACCCGTTGTTGCGCACTAAAGCGCAAAGCTCAGGAGTGGGGCCACAAGTTCATGTGCGGCCCGCCGAGCCTTTTCCTCGCAACTTTCGATGTTGTGAATTTTATTTCTGTGTCTTTGAAAATATGCTTGTACTAAGTGGTGAAAAAGTCTGTTGGTGTGGTGTATTTTTTTTGCAAATTGTTCAATTTTTCGCCGATGTGTGATCGAATTTTTTCTGAAAAATTGACCGCCGGGATTGTGTTTGGCGGGCGCCCGTTAAGGATTATGGAAAGCTGGAATGGAAACCCGCTATTGTTTTTCAATCCCAGATCCTGTTTCATCCCTTTTAGCCAATATTTGCTGTCTGAACCGAAGACGCTTTTCAGATTACCTAGCCGAACTTTGAAATAAATTTCTGCTGTTGCCTTGTTTTTACCAAAGTAAATCTGAGCGGTGAATTCACTCCTGACCGCTTTAGGGAATTTTGAAAGAAAAGAGCCCCAGGCTCTGTCCTCTGCTTTTTGCGCTGCCCTTTGGGATTCTGGTTATTGCAGCCACGCATCTATCTCTATATGCAACGACGTAATTTCTAATTGAATATCAATACAGGTTGAAAT
>CAOKRL010000102.1:0-20730 GCA_948470475.1 Galaxea fascicularis | reverse complement strand
AACAGCACAAAATGAGCTTTATCCGCTGGCCATTTTTAATCCAAGTGATTTAAGACAATGAAACCCTATTTGTTTTAAACACCTCATTAAAAGCAAAAACTACAATAGCTCTCGCCCACATTCCCTAACTAATAAAGTGGCCATACAGTGCACTAGCATTGAGACAACCAGTTGCAAAATTGTTGAGACATTCGCCATCAAAAACCTCTTCTTTCTCTAAAACGCTGCCGGCAACAAATCTGTGAGATACAATACACACCCCCTCCCTCTCCCCCTTTCAAAGTTGTTCCTCAAAGTTTCGAGCATGGTGCTGCACCGTTAACAACATTGATAAGAGGGGGAGGGGGAGGGAAAGCGGAAGATCATGGGGCCAAATGGCGTACAGTGTCTCAAGTATTTTTGCAACTCGTTGTCTAATTAAGGTATAAAAGTGAACTTTGTTTTCTCTGGTATGAAGGATGCAACAATGGAGCTTAGCAATTAATTTTGAAGAACTATATTTCCTTATTATAGTCTTAGACATATTGACGCTCTAGTTCGTCAGAGAGTATGCAAAAAACTAAATTTGAATTCGTGGAATTTTCTTAACTTGCAGTTAATGACGTAACAAATCGGAGTGTATTCTTTCCTTTTGTTCGTGCAACTTAATAGACGCCTTACGTCTAGGGCGTCTAGACATAGACGCCCAACTTAAAGCGTTTATAAGATATGATAGACTATGACAGGTGTGAGACTTTTCAAGACTTAACACTACCAGTAGAGAGCGCACCATAGTCAATGGTCAATGCGAAGTGACATTATTGACAAAACTATCGCGCCAATGCATAACTGCTTAGATTTGATTTTAGCCGACAATAAAGACCGCCCTACAAGACTACTACGCAATTAATTTCACCTGACAACAGTGTGGTAATTTCGTCCCTTTTATTTTGTAACGCAAGAACAATTGGCATGCTATTTGGTCATGTAACATTCTGTGATTGCGTTACTTTTTGATTAAATGGCTTTAGGAGAAAACTACTTGGGCTACTATCATTTCTTTCCAATCCTAAATAGTGAAAAATACCAAACGAGAACAGTGGTAAAACGATTATAAGTGTAATATGCATTTCCTTTGATTTTCTGACGGTCTACCATTTTAGCACGGTCTACCATCGAAGAGTAAGATATATGATATCTTAATGTATTTTTTAGTGAACGCAATGGTAGACCGTGCTAGAATGGTAGACCGTTAAATTTTCCTAACAGTCCTTTGTGGAAATTAGTAAAAAACGTTTCAATCAGTGTAACATAAACGATGCAAAGCATTGACAGCACTTTGGCATTTCATTTTATCTATTCTGCCGCTGTTTTCTAAGCAGCTGGATTTAATGGCACGCGATCACATTAGAATGTCTGTTTATGTGGCTAATTCTTTTACATCAACAACAGCTTATCTCCTCAATCTAGTGTCGGCTTTTGGCGTCATTTGAAAAGGTAAACCTCCTGCCTGACGGAGATTCACAGTAAATCGCTTAGAATCACGTCTTTACAGACCGTAAGAGCAAAAACGGAGTTATATAAGTAGTCTATATCGAAGCTTAAGAATGTTTTCGGGTTTGCTCCGTAAAAGCAGTGAAATACGCTCCGATTACGTCGTACGATAAACAGCACAAAATGAGCTTTATCCGCTGGCCATTTTTAATCCAAGTGATTTAAGACAATGAAACCCTATTTGTTTTAAACACCTCATTAAAAGCAAAAACTACAATAGCTCTCGCCCACATTCCCTAACTAATAAAGTGGCCATACAGTGCACTAGCATTGAGACAACCAGTTGCAAAATTGTTGAGACATTCGCCATCAAAAACCTCTTCTTTCTCTAAAACGCTGCCGGCAACAAATCTGTGAGATACAATACACACCCCCTCCCTCTCCCCCTTTCAAAGTTGTTCCTCAAAGTTTCGAGCATGGTGCTGCACCGTTAACAACATTGATAAGAGGGGGAGGGGGAGGGAAAGCGGAAGATCATGGGGCCAAATGGCGTACAGTGTCTCAAGTATTTTTGCAACTCGTTGTCTAATTAAGGTATAAAAGTGAACTTTGTTTTCTCTGGTATGAAGGATGCAACAATGGAGCTTAGCAATTAATTTTGAAGAACTATATTTCCTTATTATAGTCTTAGACATATTGACGCTCTAGTTCGTCAGAGAGTATGCAAAAAACTAAATTTGAATTCGTGGAATTTTCTTAACTTGCAGTTAATGACGTAACAAATCGGAGTGTATTCTTTCCTTTTGTTCGTGCAACTTAATAGACGCCTTACGTCTAGGGCGTCTAGACATAGACGCCCAACTTAAAGCGTTTATAAGATATGATAGACTATGACAGGTGTGAGACTTTTCAAGACTTAACACTACCAGTAGAGAGCGCACCATAGTCAATGGTCAATGCGAAGTGACATTATTGACAAAACTATCGCGCCAATGCATAACTGCTTAGATTTGATTTTAGCCGCCAATAAAGACCGCCCTACAAGACTACTACGCAATTAATTTCACCTGACAACAGTGTGGTAATTTCGTCCCTTTTATTTTGTAACGCAAGAACAATTGGCATGCTATTTGGTCATGTAACATTCTGTGATTGCGTTACTTTTTGATTAAATGGCTTTAGGAGAAAACTACTTGGGCTACTATCATTCCTTTCCAATCCTAAATAGTGAAAAATACCAAACGAGAACAGTGGTAAAACGATTATAAGTGTAATATGCATTTCCTTTGATTTTCTGACGGTCTACCATTTTAGCACGGTCTACCATCGAAGAGTAAGATATATGATATCTTAATGTATTTTTTAGTGAACGCAATGGTAGACCGTGCTAGAATGGTAGACCGTTAAATTTTCCTAACAGTCCTTTGTGGAAATTAGTAAAAAACGTTTCAATCAGTGTAACATAAACGATGCAAAGCATTGACAGCACTTTGGCATTTCATTTTATCTATTCTGCCGCTGTTTTCTAAGCAGCTGGATTTAATGGCACGCGATCACATTAGAATGTCTGTTTATGTGGCTAATTCTTTTACATCAACAACAGCTTATCTCCTCAATCTAGTGTCGGCTTTTGGCGTCATTTGAAAAGGTAAACCTCCTGCCTGACGGAGATTCACAGTAAATCGCTTAGAATCACGTCTTTACAGACCGTAAGAGCAAAAACGGAGTTATATAAGTAGTCTATATCGAAGCTTAAGAATGTTTTCGGGTTTGCTCCGTAAAAGCAGTGAAATACGCTCCGATTACGTCGTACGATAAACAGCACAAAATGAGCTTTATCCGCTGGCCATTTTTAATCCAAGTGATTTAAGACAATGAAACCCTATTTGTTTTAAACACCTCATTAAAAGCAAAAACTACAATAGCTCTCGCCCACATTCCCTAACTAATAAAGTGGCCATACAGTGCACTAGCATTGAGACAACCAGTTGCAAAATTGTTGAGACATTCGCCATCAAAAACCTCTTCTTTCTCTAAAACGCTGCCGGCAACAAATCTGTGAGATACAATACACACCCCCTCCCTCTCCCCCTTTCAAAGTTGTTCCTCAAAGTTTCGAGCATGGTGCTGCACCGTTAACAACATTGATAAGAGGGGGAGGGGGAGGGAAAGCGGAAGATCATGGGGCCAAATGGCGTACAGTGTCTCAAGTATTTTTGTAACTCGTTGTCTAATTAAGGTATAAAAGTGAACTTTGTTTTCTCTGGTATGAAGGATGCAACAATGGAGCTTAGCAATTAATTTTGAAGAACTATATTTCCTTATTATAGTCTTAGACATATTGACGCTCTAGTTCGTCAGAGAGTATGCAAAAAACTAAATTTGAATTCGTGGAATTTTCTTAACTTGCAGTTAATGACGTAACAAATCGGAGTGTATTCTTTCCTTTTGTTCGTGCAACTTAATAGACGCCTTACGTCTAGGGCGTCTAGACATAGACGCCCAACTTAAAGCGTTTATAAGATATGATAGACTATGACAGGTGTGAGACTTTTCAAGACTTAACACTACCAGTAGAGAGCGCACCATAGTCAATGGTCAATGCGAAGTGACATTATTGACAAAACTATCGCGCCAATGCATAACTGCTTAGATTTGATTTTAGCCGACAATAAAGACCGCCCTACAAGACTACTACGCAATTAATTTCACCTGACAACAGTGTGGTAATTTCGTCCCTTTTATTTTGTAACGCAAGAACAATTGGCATGCTATTTGGTCATGTAACATTCTGTGATTGCGTTACTTTTTGATTAAATGGCTTTAGGAGAAAACTACTTGGGCTACTATCATTTCTTTCCAATCCTAAATAGTGAAAAATACCAAACGAGAACAGTGGTAAAACGATTATAAGTGTAATATGCATTTCCTTTGATTTTCTGACGGTCTACCATTTTAGCACGGTCTACCATCGAAGAGTAAGATATATGATATCTTAATGTATTTTTTAGTGAACGCAATGGTAGACCGTGCTAGAATGGTAGACCGTTAAATTTTCCTAACAGTCCTTTGTGGAAATTAGTAAAAAACGTTTCAATCAGTGTAACATAAACGATGCAAAGCATTGACAGCACTTTGGCATTTCATTTTATCTATTCTGCCGCTGTTTTCTAAGCAGCTGGATTTAATGGCACGCGATCACATTAGAATGTCTGTTTATGTGGCTAATTCTTTTACATCAACAACAGCTTATCTCCTCAATCTAGTGTCGGCTTTTGGCGTCATTTGAAAAGGTAAACCTCCTGCCTGACGGAGATTCACAGTAAATCGCTTAGAATCACGTCTTTACAGACCGTAAGAGCAAAAACGGAGTTATATAAGTAGTCTATATCGAAGCTTAAGAATGTTTTCGGGTTTGCTCCGTAAAAGCAGTGAAATACGCTCCGATTACGTCGTACGATAAACAGCACAAAATGAGCTTTATCCGCTGGCCATTTTTAATCCAAGTGATTTAAGACAATGAAACCCTATTTGTTTTAAACACCTCATTAAAAGGAAAAACTACAATAGCTCTCGCCCACATTCCCTAACTAATAAAGTGGCCATACAGTGCACTAGCATTGAGACAACCAGTTGCAAAATTGTTGAGACATTCGCCATCAAAAACCTCTTCTTTCTCTAAAACGCTGCCGGCAACAAATCTGTGAGATACAATACACACCCCCTCCCTCTCCCCCTTTCAAAGTTGTTCCTCAAAGTTTCGAGCATGGTGCTGCACCGTTAACAACATTGATAAGAGGGGGAGGGGGAGGGAAAGCGGAAGATCATGGGGCCAAATGGCGTACAGTGTCTCAAGTATTTTTGCAACTCGTTGTCTAATTAAGGTATAAAAGTGAACTTTGTTTTCTCTGGTATGAAGGATGCAACAATGGAGCTTAGCAATTAATTTTGAAGAACTATATTTCCTTATTATAGTCTTAGACATATTGACGCTCTAGTTCGTCAGAGAGTATGCAAAAAACTAAATTTGAATTCGTCGAATTTTCTTAACTTGCAGTTAATGACGTAACAAATCGGAGTGTATTCTTTCCTTTTGTTCGTGCAACTTAATAGACGCCTTACGTCTAGGGCGTCTAGACATAGACGCCCAACTTAAAGCGTTTATAAGATATGATAGACTATGACAGGTGTGAGACTTTTCAAGACTTAACACTACCAGTAGAGAGCGCACCATAGTCAATGGTCAATGCGAAGTGACATTATTGACAAAACTATCGCGCCAATGCATAACTGCTTAGATTTGATTTTAGCCGACAATAAAGACCGCCCTACAAGACTACTACGCAATTAATTTCACCTGACAACAGTGTGGTAATTTCGTCCCTTTTATTTTGTAACGCAAGAACAATTGGCATGCTATTTGGTCATGTAACATTCTGTGATTGCGTTACTTTTTGATTAAATGGCTTTAGGAGAAAACTACTTGGGCTACTATCATTTCTTTCCAATCCTAAATAGTGAAAAATACCAAACGAGAACAGTGGTAAAACGATTATAAGTGTAATATGCATTTCCTTTGATTTTCTGACGGTCTACCATTTTAGCACGGTCTACCATCGAAGAGTAAGATATATGATATCTTAATGTATTTTTTAGTGAACGCAATGGTAGACCGTGCTAGAATGGTAGACCGTTAAATTTTCCTAACAGTCCTTTGTGGAAATTAGTAAAAAACGTTTCAATCAGTGTAACATAAACGATGCAAAGCATTGACAGCACTTTGGCATTTCATTTTATCTATTCTGCCGCTGTTTTCTAAGCAGCTGGATTTAATGGCACGCGATCACATTAGAATGTCTGTTTATGTGGCTAATTCTTTTACATCAACAACAGCTTATCTCCTCAATCTAGTGTCGGCTTTTGGCGTCATTTGAAAAGGTAAACCTCCTGCCTGACGGAGATTCACAGTAAATCGCTTAGAATCACGTCTTTACAGACCGTAAGAGCAAAAACGGAGTTATATAAGTAGTCTATATCGAAGCTTAAGAATGTTTTCGGGTTTGCTCCGTAAAAGCAGTGAAATACGCACCGATTACGTCGTACGATAAACAGCACAAAATGAGCTTTATCCGCTGGCCATTTTTAATCCAAGTGATTTAAGACAATGAAACCCTATTTGTTTTAAACACCTCATTAAAAGCAAAAACTACAATAGCTCTCGCCCACATTCCCTAACTAATAAAGTGGCCATACAGTGCACTAGCATTGAGACAACCAGTTGCAAAATTGTTGAGACATTCGCCATCAAAAACCTCTTCTTTCTCTAAAACGCTGCCGGCAACAAATCTGTGAGATACAATACACACCCCCTCCCTCTCCCCCTTTCAAAGTTGTTCCTCAAAGTTTCGAGCATGGTGCTGCACCGTTAACAACATTGATAAGAGGGGGAGGGGGAGGGAAAGCGGAAGATCATGGGGCCAAATGGCGTACAGTGTCTCAAGTATTTTTGCAACTCGTTGTCTAATTAAGGTATAAAAGTGAACTTTGTTTTCTCTGGTATGAAGGATGCAACAATGGAGCTTAGCAATTAATTTTGAAGAACTATATTTCCTTATTATAGTCTTAGACATATTGACGCTCTAGTTCGTCAGAGAGTATGCAAAAAACTAAATTTGAATTCGTCGAATTTTCTTAACTTGCAGTTAATGACGTAACAAATCGGAGTGTATTCTTTCCTTTTGTTCGTGCAACTTAATAGACGCCTTACGTCTAGGGCGTCTAGACATAGACGCCCAACTTAAAGCGTTTATAAGATATGATAGACTATGACAGGTGTGAGACTTTTCAAGACTTAACACTACCAGTAGAGAGCGCACCATAGTCAATGGTCAATGCGAAGTGACATTATTGACAAAACTATCGCGCCAATGCATAACTGCTTAGATTTGATTTTAGCCGACAATAAAGACCGCCCTACAAGACTACTACGCAATTAATTTCACCTGACAACAGTGTGGTAATTTCGTCCCTTTTATTTTGTAACGCAAGAACAATTGGCATGCTATTTGGTCATGTAACATTCTGTGATTGCGTTACTTTTTGATTAAATGGCTTTAGGAGAAAACTACTTGGGCTACTATCATTTCTTTCCAATCCTAAATAGTGAAAAATACCAAACGAGAACAGTGGTAAAACGATTATAAGTGTAATATGCATTTCCTTTGATTTTCTGACGGTCTACCATTTTAGCACGGTCTACCATCGAAGAGTAAGATATATGATATCTTAATGTATTTTTTAGTGAACGCAATGGTAGACCGTGCTAGAATGGTAGACCGTTAAATTTTCCTAACAGTCCTTTGTGGAAATTAGTAAAAAACGTTTCAATCAGTGTAACATAAACGATGCAAAGCATTGACAGCACTTTGGCATTTCATTTTATCTATTCTGCCGCTGTTTTCTAAGCAGCTGGATTTAATGGCACGCGATCACATTAGAATGTCTGTTTATGTGGCTAATTCTTTTACATCAACAACAGCTTATCTCCTCAATCTAGTGTCGGCTTTTGGCGTCATTTGAAAAGGTAAACCTCCTGCCTGACGGAGATTCACAGTAAATCGCTTAGAATCACGTCTTTACAGACCGTAAGAGCAAAAACGGAGTTATATAAGTAGTCTATATCGAAGCTTAAGAATGTTTTCGGGTTTGCTCCGTAAAAGCAGTGAAATACGCTCCGATTACGTCGTACGATAAACAGCACAAAATGAGCTTTATCCGCTGGCCATTTTTAATCCAAGTGATTTAAGACAATGAAACCCTATTTGTTTTAAACACCTCATTAAAAGCAAAAACTACAATAGCTCTCGCCCACATTCCCTAACTAATAAAGTGGCCATACAGTGCACTAGCATTGAGACAACCAGTTGCAAAATTGTTGAGACATTCGCCATCAAAAACCTCTTCTTTCTCTAAAACGCTGCCGGCAACAAATCTGTGAGATACAATACACACCCCCTCCCTCTCCCCCTTTCAAAGTTGTTCCTCAAAGTTTCGAGCATGGTGCTGCACCGTTAACAACATTGATAAGAGGGGGAGGGGGAGGGAAAGCGGAAGATCATGGGGCCAAATGGCGTACAGTGTCTCAAGTATTTTTGCAACTCGTTGTCTAATTAAGGTATAAAAGTGAACTTTGTTTTCTCTGGTATGAAGGATGCAACAATGGAGCTTAGCAATTAATTTTGAAGAACTATATTTCCTTATTATAGTCTTAGACATATTGACGCTCTAGTTCGTCAGAGAGTATGCAAAAAACTAAATTTGAATTCGTCGAATTTTCTTAACTTGCAGTTAATGACGTAACAAATCGGAGTGTATTCTTTCCTTTTGTTCGTGCAACTTAATAGACGCCTTACGTCTAGGGCGTCTAGACATAGACGCCCAACTTAAAGCGTTTATAAGATATGATAGACTATGACAGGTGTGAGACTTTTCAAGACTTAACACTACCAGTAGAGAGCGCACCATAGTCAATGGTCAATGCGAAGTGACATTATTGACAAAACTATCGCGCCAATGCATAACTGCTTAGATTTGATTTTAGCCGACAATAAAGACCGCCCTACAAGACTACTACGCAATTAATTTCACCTGACAACAGTGTGGTAATTTCGTCCCTTTTATTTTGTAACGCAAGAACAATTGGCATGCTATTTGGTCATGTAACATTCTGTGATTGCGTTACTTTTTGATTAAATGGCTTTAGGAGAAAACTACTTGGGCTACTATCATTTCTTTCCAATCCTAAATAGTGAAAAATACCAAACGAGAACAGTGGTAAAACGATTATAAGTGTAATATGCATTTCCTTTGATTTTCTGACGGTCTACCATTTTAGCACGGTCTACCATCGAAGAGTAAGATATATGATATCTTAATGTATTTTTTAGTGAACGCAATGGTAGACCGTGCTAGAATGGTAGACCGTTAAATTTTCCTAACAGTCCTTTGTGGAAATTAGTAAAAAACGTTTCAATCAGTGTAACATAAACGATGCAAAGCATTGACAGCACTTTGGCATTTCATTTTATCTATTCTGCCGCTGTTTTCTAAGCAGCTGGATTTAATGGCACGCGATCACATTAGAATGTCTGTTTATGTGGCTAATTCTTTTACATCAACAACAGTTTATCTCCTCAATCTAGTGTCGGCTTTTGGCGTCATTTGAAAAGGTAAACCTCCTGCCTGACGGAGATTCACAGTAAATCGCTTAGAATCACGTCTTTACAGACCGTAAGAGCAAAAACGGAGTTATATAAGTAGTCTATATCGAAGCTTAAGAATGTTTTCGGGTTTGCTCCGTAAAAGCAGTGAAATACGCTCCGATTACGTCGTACGATAAACAGCACAAAATGAGCTTTATCCGCTGGCCATTTTTAATCCAAGTGATTTAAGACAATGAAACCCTATTTGTTTTAAACACCTCATTAAAAGCAAAAACTACAATAGCTCTCGCCCACATTCCCTAACTAATAAAGTGGCCATACAGTGCACTAGCATTGAGACAACCAGTTGCAAAATTGTTGAGACATTCGCCATCAAAAACCTCTTCTTTCTCTAAAACGCTGCCGGCAACAAATCTGTGAGATACAATACACACCCCCTCCCTCTCCCCCTTTCAAAGTTGTTCCTCAAAGTTTCGAGCATGGTGCTGCACCGTTAACAACATTGATAAGAGGGGGAGGGGGAGGGAAAGCGGAAGATCATGGGGCCAAATGGCGTACAGTGTCTCAAGTATTTTTGCAACTCGTTGTCTAATTAAGGTATAAAAGTGAACTTTGTTTTCTCTGGTATGAAGGATGCAACAATGGAGCTTAGCAATTAATTTTGAAGAACTATATTTCCTTATTATAGTCTTAGACATATTGACGCTCTAGTTCGTCAGAGAGTATGCAAAAAACTAAATTTGAATTCGTCGAATTTTCTTAACTTGCAGTTAATGACGTAACAAATCGGAGTGTATTCTTTCCTTTTGTTCGTGCAACTTAATAGACGCCTTACGTCTAGGGCGTCTAGACATAGACGCCCAACTTAAAGCGTTTATAAGATATGATAGACTATGACAGGTGTGAGACTTTTCAAGACTTAACACTACCAGTAGAGAGCGCACCATAGTCAATGGTCAATGCGAAGTGACATTATTGACAAAACTATCGCGCCAATGCATAACTGCTTAGATTTGATTTTAGCCGACAATAAAGACCGCCCTACAAGACTACTACGCAATTAATTTCACCTGACAACAGTGTGGTAATTTCGTCCCTTTTATTTTGTAACGCAAGAACAATTGGCATGCTATTTGGTCATGTAACATTCTGTGATTGCGTTACTTTTTGATTAAATGGCTTTAGGAGAAAACTACTTGGGCTACTATCATTTCTTTCCAATCCTAAATAGTGAAAAATACCAAACGAGAACAGTGGTAAAACGATTATAAGTGTAATATGCATTTCCTTTGATTTTCTGACGGTCTACCATTTTAGCACGGTCTACCATCGAAGAGTAAGATATATGATATCTTAATGTATTTTTTAGTGAACGCAATGGTAGACCGTGCTAGAATGGTAGACCGTTAAATTTTCCTAACAGTCCTTTGTGGAAATTAGTAAAAAACGTTTCAATCAGTGTAACATAAACGATGCAAAGCATTGACAGCACTTTGGCATTTCATTTTATCTATTCTGCCGCTGTTTTCTAAGCAGCTGGATTTAATGGCACGCGATCACATTAGAATGTCTGTTTATGTGGCTAATTCTTTTACATCAACAACAGTTTATCTCCTCAATCTAGTGTCGGCTTTTGGCGTCATTTGAAAAGGTAAACCTCCTGCCTGACGGAGATTCACAGTAAATCGCTTAGAATCACGTCTTTACAGACCGTAAGAGCAAAAACGGAGTTATATAAGTAGTCTATATCGAAGCTTAAGAATGTTTTCGGGTTTGCTCCGTAAAAGCAGTGAAATACGCTCCGATTACGTCGTACGATAAACAGCACAAAATGAGCTTTATCCGCTGGCCATTTTTAATCCAAGTGATTTAAGACAATGAAACCCTATTTGTTTTAAACACCTCATTAAAAGCAAAAACTACAATAGCTCTCGCCCACATTCCCTAACTAATAAAGTGGCCATACAGTGCACTAGCATTGAGACAACCAGTTGCAAAATTGTTGAGACATTCGCCATCAAAAACCTCTTCTTTCTCTAAAACGCTGCCGGCAACAAATCTGTGAGATACAATACACACCCCCTCCCTCTCCCCCTTTCAAAGTTGTTCCTCAAAGTTTCGAGCATGGTGCTGCACCGTTAACAACATTGATAAGAGGGGGAGGGGGAGGGAAAGCGGAAGATCATGGGGCCAAATGGCGTACAGTGTCTCAAGTATTTTTGCAACTCGTTGTCTAATTAAGGTATAAAAGTGAACTTTGTTTTCTCTGGTATGAAGGATGCAACAATGGAGCTTAGCAATTAATTTTGAAGAACTATATTTCCTTATTATAGTCTTAGACATATTGACGCTCTAGTTCGTCAGAGAGTATGCAAAAAACTAAATTTGAATTCGTCGAATTTTCTTAACTTGCAGTTAATGACGTAACAAATCGGAGTGTATTCTTTCCTTTTGTTCGTGCAACTTAATAGACGCCTTACGTCTAGGGCGTCTAGACATAGACGCCCAACTTAAAGCGTTTATAAGATATGATAGACTATGACAGGTGTGAGACTTTTCAAGACTTAACACTACCAGTAGAGAGCGCACCATAGTCAATGGTCAATGCGAAGTGACATTATTGACAAAACTATCGCGCCAATGCATAACTGCTTAGATTTGATTTTAGCCGACAATAAAGACCGCCCTACAAGACTACTACGCAATTAATTTCACCTGACAACAGTGTGGTAATTTCGTCCCTTTTATTTTGTAACGCAAGAACAATTGGCATGCTATTTGGTCATGTAACATTCTGTGATTGCGTTACTTTTTGATTAAATGGCTTTAGGAGAAAACTACTTGGGCTACTATCATTTCTTTCCAATCCTAAATAGTGAAAAATACCAAACGAGAACAGTGGTAAAACGATTATAAGTGTAATATGCATTTCCTTTGATTTTCTGACGGTCTACCATTTTAGCACGGTCTACCATCGAAGAGTAAGATATATGATATCTTAATGTATTTTTTAGTGAACGCAATGGTAGACCGTGCTAGAATGGTAGACCGTTAAATTTTCCTAACAGTCCTTTGTGGAAATTAGTAAAAAACGTTTCAATCAGTGTAACATAAACGATGCAAAGCATTGACAGCACTTTGGCATTTCATTTTATCTATTCTGCCGCTGTTTTCTAAGCAGCTGGATTTAATGGCACGCGATCACATTAGAATGTCTGTTTATGTGGCTAATTCTTTTACATCAACAACAGCTTATCTCCTCAATCTAGTGTCGGCTTTTGGCGTCATTTGAAAAGGTAAACCTCCTGCCTGACGGAGATTCACAGTAAATCGCTTAGAATCACGTCTTTACAGACCGTAAGAGCAAAAACGGAGTTATATAAGTAGTCTATATCGAAGCTTAAGAATGTTTTCGGGTTTGCTCCGTAAAAGCAGTGAAATACGCTCCGATTACGTCGTACGATAAACAGCACAAAATGAGCTTTATCCGCTGGCCATTTTTAATCCAAGTGATTTAAGACAATGAAACCCTATTTGTTTTAAACACCTCATTAAAAGCAAAAACTACAATAGCTCTCGCCCACATTCCCTAACTAATAAAGTGGCCATACAGTGCACTAGCATTGAGACAACCAGTTGCAAAATTGTTGAGACATTCGCCATCAAAAACCTCTTCTTTCTCTAAAACGCTGCCGGCAACAAATCTGTGAGATACAATACACACCCCCTCCCTCTCCCCCTTTCAAAGTTGTTCCTCAAAGTTTCGAGCATGGTGCTGCACCGTTAACAACATTGATAAGAGGGGGATGGGGAGGGAAAGCGGAAGATCATGGAAACGTCATTCAAGGCCAAATGGCGTACAGTGTCTCAAGTATTTTTGCAACTCGTTGTAGCATGTCCAATTGAGTTGTCCAGTGGATAGCGCCAACCAATCTTCGAACAGCTGGGGCCTGATGATCATGAACCTTCATAATGGGTTATTAAAATCCACTTGGACCAATCGATAAACCTGAACGTATGAGCCTGTAGTGGAAAAGGTATTATAAGATAGGGCGCCCTAGTCCTACCTTATTCTACCTAATTCATATTGAGCCATCATGAACGAAATCCATTTTTTCAATTAACTGTATAATTTTTCACGCGCTGATTGGCTAAATTTTATCATCAATAAGTGTACAGACGGCTAAAATTTTAAATTTCAACTGCTCAATTTCAGCTGTCAAACTGTCAACTCTTTAACCACTGGGATTTTATGGATTGACTATATATAATTCACTTATCTTTGTTTACGGCAAGTTTACGGCGTCTTTTTCCCTTATTTATTCCCGGCATTTGACCATTTTGGGGTCTTGTTATTGTAAAAAACAAATTTATGTCAGTTATTTATCCGTCTGTCCTCTTATTGATAATAAGCTTCGTCATAAAATTTAGTCTGAATGTCACGAATTGCTAACGTTCAAAATCGCTTCTCCACTCTCCTTCTTTTCCCTGAAAAATGAAAAGGAAATTGAAAGATTTGTTAACATGCCTAAAAAAAAATTATTTAAACACTGTTAAAATAAGTATCCACAGTTGTCGTTTGTAAATTAGTTAATTCACAGGGAGCACACTCTTGCTGACTAGGAAGAGAGTAAATAATAGAATGAATTGAAGAATGAATAGTTTACCTTTGTCTCCTGTATTTACGCAACCTTACAGGGAAAACCGCTACCTACAACTCCTGTGTAACATTGTAGCGCTAACTCGTACCTGGGCCTTTTCGCGCTCCGTAAGACACATTTTGAGTTCTTTTTGATCTTACATTTTCTTAGTTTACTTTGCATGAATCAGGGCCAATTTCTTATTCCTGAAATTTTAAGGTGGGTAGATTTTGTGAGAAACGTGATTTAACGTGCTACTGCCCAGTCTCTCCTTAGGTACTCGGTCGTTCATTATGGCCATTTGTTGAAGTTGAATATTGTTCAAGTTTTACATAGAATGGTAGAAGACTTCAGCAAACAGTAAATAGAGAAAGGAAAAACATCTTGGAACAATTTTCAAAGAAGTTATAAGTTGAGCTGTTAAAGTCCATCAAAACTGTAGTAAGCCACCTTAAATATATTTTTAAACATTTTTGCCATGTTATTTATATGCCTTTTTCAAAATGCATTCCACTCACCTTCTATCGTCCCTGGGTGCAGGTTGTCAAGCAATGTTGATACTTTGTTTTTTCCTCCTGATACATAAAGGAAATTACAATTATTACCGAGTGCAGAATCCACAATTATTAGGCGATAGGATAGACCAAGCTCGTATCGTCATCATTGTGCTGCCAGACCTAGAATGCACTATAGGGTTAAGTAGGATTATGTTTTAATAGTTAAGTGATATTCCTCGTATTAAAGTGATTCCCTTAAGTTTACATAGTGCACCCTTTTCTGTGCATACTTCCAGTGATAGTAACCTTTTTCTGTCAAGGAACAAGTACATATACAGTAGAATTTCAGTTCTCTTTTCCTTACAAGAACAGTATCTCCAAAGCATAGAAAAAATGGCAATTTCATAACATTTTATGGAGAGGAGCCATAAGGGGTCCAACAGCGCAATTTCAGCCAACAATATCTGCACCCTGTCAATCAATTACTGGTTGGCCGAAAGCTTGGCCAGAATCTTCAACAAAGCAGTAAAAGCGGGGAAAAAAGCTACTCCAACAAGTACAATGTACCTTTTCGGCCTTTTTTAGTTTCTTCACTTTTGGCTTTGGCTTCTAATTCTGTGTACGTAAATTAAAGGAGAAGACAAAATTAAATTATTTAGGCCATTAATCTTCAGTACAAACTTGCAATTTGAGGTGCATATCGACAGATTAAGATCAATGATATATGCTCACCTGCCTGTTCTGTTGCTCGAGCCAGAATTTCATTGTCTAGTGCCTATAACATTATCAATTGACTGTTAATGATTGATGGAAAGCAGTGACCAGACTTATAGGAGAGATCTTTAACCTTATCAGTAACAGTTGATTGCTTTAATCGCCCAATAGTCAAAAGAAAAATGACATACAGTTGACAATTTTTAACGCCAATTTGAGAAACAAACCTTGTAGCATTCTGTTGAGTTGAGAAAGGGGATAGGGGGAGGTAAGCGGGGAAGGAAAGGAAAAAAGTGTGAAAA
The DNA here is from genome assembly GCA_948470475.1 of Galaxea fascicularis. Classification (NCBI taxonomy): domain Eukaryota; kingdom Metazoa; phylum Cnidaria; class Anthozoa; order Scleractinia; family Euphylliidae; genus Galaxea; species Galaxea fascicularis. Next base: position 4,882 of record CAOKRL010000102.1, on the reverse strand, counting down.
AGCAGGAAAGACTTCGGAAACAAGGCTGAACAGAGCTTACTATGTCATGAAGCAATAGTCTAGAGCCATTCTCAATTAAGTGCGATAAAACCAAAGCCAAAGTAATTACAAGGCCAATCATATACTGTATACGTAGGAATTGCATGATTCAATCAAGCACAAACAAATCGCAGTAATTCATGACTTGGTCTTACTAGCCAATCAGAATGCAAAGCAAACTTGAAAAGGCAGCCAATACCATCTGTGGGAAGAGAGTGACGTTACGTAACAATTGGTTCTAGTTTTGCATCTGATTTATTGATAACTTGGCAAAAGTTTTTTGATCCAATTAAAGAGGACACCAAAACCTGAGAGCTAAAGCAATTGATTGATTACCGGTACTTTTGAATTCTGTTGAAAACTGCTCTAACAAACAACACAATACATTACCATCTTCTCGTCGTCGCTTTCACCTATAGAGAAAAACATTATTCAGATATCAAAAAAATCTGTTGATTCAATAACTATATAGTTTCAGGTAATTAAGGGACCAACTCATTCGCCCATTATTTTTTGTAAAACCAAAGTTTTACAGTGCCTGCAGAACTACCTGTGAGAGCACAGGCTCTACCTTTTTTGAAAATGAAATTTATACATACATGCATACATTGTAAGTGTTTATAGAAAATGTAGTATAAACAGTGAGGGAAAACAGAAAAAAATTCTGGATATCAATTCTCTACTTTGCACTACTAATATGTCTACTGGAGGTCAAATGCCATTCTTCCTTGAGGGTTGTAAACCATTTGTGCAAGCAAGGTAATGTAAAACCCAAAAAGTTTTAAAAGAAAATTAAATTAAGTGTCCCATAATACTGCAAGGGTAGGTAACTATCACCACACAGACAATTTTAATGCTCATTGGCAGTGTAGGTAAAAGTAGTGGAGTAGAACTGAAGCTCACTTGAATTGGCCTTGCTAGAAGAAGCTATTCCCTGGTCAGGAAGCACGGAGCTGTCTGAAATTAATAACAGCAATGACTTAATCTATTTTGTGTCAGTCAATCAAAAGAAAATGATTGTGATGACGAGGAAAAGTACTTAGAGTAGAAACTAAATCAAAGAAATTCAAGTAATAATAATAATAATAATAATAATAATAATAATAATAATAATAATAATAATAATAATAATAAAAACGCCACTCTGGGCTAAAAATGAGAGAAACACCTTCTATGTCTTCCTCTACTGAGATAACACTGCTTTCTGAAACTAATTTTAAACATAAAATTGATTGAAAAGTACGTTGTATATCATTGATGACAAATACAATATTTCATTATAAATTCTCTTAATTATCAGTGACATTGCAAATTGTATCCATATGCTAATAGCATCCCCATAAAAGATACAAAATCACAAATAACTAGTTTCAGTCGGCTGGCTGGTTTGAGACCACCTTATTAAGTTCTTTTGTGAAATAATTATTCCTGGTGTAAAGATCAGAGGCAAATCTCTATAACCTCCATTATTCATTTTCCTCCACAGAGGTAACATTACTCCTAAAACCAATTTTAGTACTGGTAAACATTTAAAAAACAACTTGTGACTTTTGGGAGACCAACAATAGTTTTCTTAACAGAGACACACCTTCATGTGGATCAGCTCCCTCATTACTCGTATTGTCAGTCACTACATTGCTGTCTGAAACTTAAATGATAGCATAGTTGATAACTTATGTTAATTTCATTAAAATTGATAATATGTCTAGAATCCAAAAGTTTAAAGCATCTTCCTTCCTGCTTCCCCTCTCTCTCCTAAAACCAATTTAAGAACTGGTAATCATTTAAAAAAAGAACTTGCACTTTTGGGAAACCAACAATACTATGTTTTTTAACATTAGAGACACACCTTCATGTGGATCAGCTCCCTCATTACTCTTACTGTCAGCCACTACATTGCCGTCTGAAACTAAAGATAGCATAGTTGATAATTCATGTTAATGTCATCTTGGTTTAATTATTTATTTCTTTATATGTTATTTATTAACTTTTGCTTTAAAAGTGTCACTAATTAGCAGAAATGCTAAACAGCTAATAAGACACTTGAATAAGGTAAGTTACTTACTTGATTACTAATATTCACTTACCTTGAATGTTACTACAACTGTACATGCAAGCAGGCTAGCTACATGATATCATTAGCAGTGATGAAGAAAGGTATAAATTAAGTTACTCTAACTGAATGTGTTGCTCCAGTATTAATCACGATAACTGGTAACTTTGTTTGATGTTTCCATTTTTTGTATTTTACATAGTGTTTACGAAAGTTCCCTAATAAGATACAACTGGAAGTATATGACATTTAGCAACCAAATGGATGTCTTCATAATATACCGGTATTAATTTTTTAACATTTAAGTGAATGCTGATTCAAACATACTTGTAATCACTGAATGATGAGCCATACTGTTTCCCTGTACCTTGAAGCAAGATAAACCAATATTTTAAAAACAATACAATTAACAGCCAATAACTAATTACCGTGTTACTGTAATTAAAATTCACTTGTTTTTTCTTCAAATTTTGCAAGTGGGTTTGCTCAAAACCGTACTAGCAAATTGCACACAAGGTACTTTTCATTCAGTTCGTTACCTATAAATATTTTTGGGACGTACTTATACAACCTGTTACGTACCAAAAATAAAATAATGATATGGCAACATTAATAATATTATTTCTGTGTTTGCCAATACAGACCAGCTAAATGATTGACTGGCAAATGCGGCTAGCATAAAGATATATTTTTATTAACATTTTTAGATCTAACCAGCTGAACTGGCAGAGTTCATGAAGTTTCATAATGTTTGATATGCAAAGAACTCATTGATACATACATTCCCGGAGTGCCTGGGAGCATTCTTGAGATTGGAGAAGGCTGCGGAGAAAAAATTAGAATTTCATTTTGTTGGAAAGATGAAATCTATAAAACATCTGTCCTGTAACTGCACATTTTACCAGTAGGATTTTACCAGATGTACGTAGTACTGAGTACACCTATCAATGTCTTTTCCCTAGGAAGACAGACAGGCACATATTAGCTACATATAATAATATTATGTCTTCTCTGTTGTTTCCTAAAATTTAATATGATAATTGTTTCATGTAAAATTATGCATTTTCAAGGTTTAATTAATTCAAGCCATTGAATTTATAGTTTTGAAATTCAAAGACTTCAAGCCACTGAATTTATAGTTTTAAAATTAAAGGACTTTCAAGGTGCGTACGAACCCTGTCTTTTCTGTAGCATGACCTTCAAATGAAATAGGCAAAAGGTGTATAAGAAAATTTTATAATGCTGTACCTTCATCCATGCTCCTGAGCATGTTTGCAGGAAGCTGCGCCCTTGGGATGTGGATGCATCCAGAAGATTGGCCTGTACGAGGAAGGTTAGTCTCCCAATGCAGCCTCTCTTAGTTTCTGAAACAAATCTTCTTAGAGCTTGTTCTCTTTCAGGGACTGCAATGAATTGCAGTGCCTCACTGACCTTAAATCCAAATACATCGCCACATTTGCATTTTGACTTCATGGAAGCCTTGGGGAGGAAGAAGTTTTTGCTCTGAAATAAAGTGACATACTGAAATGGTTTAATAAAGCTTGATCAATTAAATTCAAGGTGTTAATTCAAACTTTCCCCACACATACTTTGTCAGGCATATCCATTTATTTGTGTTTGCTGCATTATCAATGACTACTGTTGGCTAGACAATTAACACGCCATTGACATTTCACAGACAAACAAACCTCTTTCCCTAAATATTAACCCTGATTTTGGGAGTGATTAATACATGTTGTAATAACCTTGTTTGGTTGAGCAATGGCTTCTTCTACGATCTTGTGGATAAGACCTAGAGAATCTCCTTCCTCGGCCCCTTTGTTGTACTCCTGTGCCTTAAATCCTTGCTCGCTTTCATCACTTTCCAGCAGACGTTTCATAGCAGGAACAATGACACTACTGAAAAATGACTTTACTTTGGCAAAATGCTCTGTCAGACCCACTTTTTCTAGAATCTATTTGAAAGAAAAATGTTCTGAGCATTAGAATGGTATTAAAGAGATGAGTTAAAAAAAATAATTTTCCTGGGGACAAAGCACAAAGCAGCAGTAAACACTGTCATAACCACAATTTGAATGAACTGTTAAATTTGATTTAAAGCAACAGCAGAGATCCTTTTCTTTATTGTTAGTTGGTTACTAATTAACAAAATATGCCACTCTCCACTGGCCATGGCTTGATAGCTTGGGAGAGCACTGTACTGGAGTCAAAGAGGCCATGGGTTCAAGTCCCAGTCATGTACAGGTGTATAAACTTTTTTTACGAAGTTGCAAACATAACTGCAATGATGTCGTATTTCTTTAATCTTTTATTGGCAGTTCTATATTATAATTATTTCATACCATTAATTCATTATGATTTGTAACATTTCAAATGACAATTAATATTTCTGACCTATATATCACGCCAAAATGCACACTATGTGTATCCGTTTGAACGGCTAAAACTGTTTGGCTGCCATGTGTCATCTGTTTTTCACCCATTCATGATCGTTGGGATTTTGTTCGAACAGATTTTGTCCCTTGTTCAAAAAAATTTCTATCCATTCCAATGGCTGTTGCTATTCATGCGAAAAAAATTTTCATCCATTGGAATGGCTGAGGTTATCTGTTTGAAAAAACCTTCATCCGTTGAAACAGCTAAGACTATCTGTTGGAAAAAAATGGTCATCCGTTTGAAAAAAAAGTGCAGCCGTTCGAACGGCTGATGTTATCCATTTGAAAGAAACTGGGTTGCTTTGAATGGGTAATGTTAGCTGTTTGGGAAATAGTATTCAGCTGTTCAAACAGT
>CAOKRL010000101.1:12500-20774 GCA_948470475.1 Galaxea fascicularis | reverse complement strand
TATGTGAAATAACCACTAAACTCGTACACCCCAAATAATCATATTAGAATAAATGTTTGAAAGAAAATTTGCCCTGAGTGGGATTTGAACCTACGTCACCCCTATTATTAGTCAGGTGTGATAACCACTACACCATCAGGACAACCACGCTGGCAACGTGGTAATCAATTAGGTGAATTATGTGGAAGGAAAAAACAAATTAACTATAGGTTCACCCCTACAAGCCTGTTTCGTGGTCGCCCACTCATCAGGGGATTTAATGAGAATAACCTTTACCATCGCTGATATACATGGTCTAACTAGTCTAATTTATGCAGCGCGAAATTGACAGTTTAGTTGTTACTGTGACGGCAAGAAGACACGAGTTCATTACGTTTCTTTAGTGTTGATAGTTTGGGTCGGCGGATGATTAGGAATTTTTCTTTGAGGCAGAGGTTACATCTTTTGATTGAGCTGTTGTACGGCGAGTGCGATGAGAGAATGCGCCAGGAAATAAAGTGTTCGATGTTGTTGTCTTTGAGGGTCCAGTTATTCTTGCTGAGTTCGGTGGAGTTTCTGTGTTTAGCGTGGCGGAATGATGCGGTGTGGTTTCTGTATCTTGTTTTGAAGTCGTTCTCTGTGAGTCCGATGTAGGGGTGAACCTGTAGTTAATTTGTTTTTTCCTTCCACAATATATACTTCGCTCTACTTTTAGTTATTGGGCACTGTCCTACGAAAGTCGAGTCACACATTTAGAACAGGTAAAACTCAAGGCGATGCTGTGAGCGGACTTGCTCATTTGTCCAAGCAACTAAGGGTTGGGCGCCGCTAGAATTTACAGGGACTGATTACATGTGCTTGGCTTCTGGCGAACATTGCGGAGCATTGCTTGCGAATCTTTGCGGATTCACTGAGCCTTTGCGAATCTTTGCAGATTCATTCAGCCTTTGCTTCGTCCTTTGAGCGAAGTTTTGCGGAGTTTGGTCTTGTCCCCTCCCACCGTTAAGTGGTTTATTTCGCAAGGTCAGTGGAACGATGCATTTTGGCGACTGCTCGCAACATTTAAGGCCCCAGCTCCCAAGCTCATCAATTGGCGAAGAGTTTAACCTTCACAATGAAATGCCTTGTTTAAGAAAACTGTCGAGCACTATAATGACAATGTAAAGAATCAAACATCTAATGTTCCACAGCACGGTTTCGACAACAGGACGCTATTTATTCGGCATGTGTGGTGGTGGTTTGAGGACTGTCGTGTATGAAACTAGATTTGTTTTTTGGTGGCCGAACATACCATGGAAAAAATCGAAAAGAAGTAAACGGTCGCAGCGATATAAAAAACAATTGGCTCATTGTTCCAGAACTGACAACGGTCTGACATTCTTTCGTATTCATACCTGAGCAAGCTCTGGTCTCATTCCAGCTGCTGTCGTAAATATATCTCTATCAGCCATCAACAGAGCCTTATCAATAAACGTGTAACCTCTCTGGAACCTAATTCGATCTATGAGACCATAGTAACCCTCCTCTGTTATAGCTGAGCCAGTGAGCCTGTCAAATCTGAACTCCAATACAGCGTTCGTACTGTAGGCCACCACAGCAATATGGGTCTTGTCGGGACCGACATTAAAGGCTTTAACCATGTCTTTCAGGAACTGCAGCATCCTCATCCAGTTTCTTCTACCGATGCTTCCCGATGAATCGACAATAAAAGCCACGTCTGCTACTGCTTCACAGACAAATTCTGGAGGGAAAAGACGACAAAACACAAAAATAATAGTGAACAAACGACTTTTTTGTTTGAATCTCTCTTCCAAAAAATCTACTGAATGAGCACTCGGATTCCAAGGTTTATCTTATCCGCCCCCAAAACGCTCCTTTTCGAGCGCTGGCTGCCCATTTTTGCTTCGCCTCGATCCGTAACGAGTTACCTCGGCCACGGATTTCAAAATCGTTTGCTTAGCGACCACTCCATCACGACAAAGTCGCCCTCAACCGTAGGGAGGCACAGGTCAATTTGCTCTTTGCAAATTGAACCGTATCAGGGTCCCTAGGGAAATTACACCGAAAACGGCGGGAAACTCACCACGTTGGAATCCGAGGCGAAGCAACTAGAAAGAAGAATTATCGACGGCTGCCGTGAGGCAATTTTGGCGAGCTGCGAGCATTTTAGTGGAATTTATGGAGCTTCGAGTGCGAACCGTCGGCCGAACAGGTCGCCAGCCTTTCGTTTCTCTTTACTGGGAAGCAAACTTGGAAAAGTTTAAATCGTCAAAATGGCTTTAGAACGACTTTAGAACGACTCAGCTGCCACAAAGACTTCAAAATAACACAAATGCAGACTGAAGTAAATATCTTTTAGTTAAATCGTTCACTACAAGTTGAATTTAGGGCGATTTTTGAACAATTTTCATACATTCTCTTAAATGGCTCAAAACGTAACGCAATACTGCACAAACAACGTCTGGGCCGCCTGTGGAGATACTTGCGTACATTTTACGCACGACAAGTCTGGTGGCCGGGTCAAATTTTAGTGTAACAGCCCTCTTTAAATGTCCTTCTCTTTATCCCAAATACAATCATCAAAACCAAGTTGCTCCCCTTTTGTACATCTTTCTTTTGTCTTTTGTGTATCGTGACAAAATTTTATTCTTTTCTCATTTCATTTTGATGATACTAACTTGGTTGCGTAGTTTCATGCACTGTACTGGTCAGCGGATACACAAAATGTTTGACAAGAAGCGAAGGAGTGAAATCAGCCCTCGAAAATGGCATTTTCGGAGATGAAAAGGGACCCGTTTGAGAATCGCCGTAATTTGGCGGTAGAGGGTAGCTTAGAAATAGCTTAGAAGCAAAATTACCAGTAAGGTATAGACCATGCCCCAGGTAAAAATTCTCCTGCGGCTCGCAGCATTACCGATGCTCTCCCCACGTTTTGGTGACATAAGTGCGTTATCAGAGTACATACGTTCAAATGGAATAATTTTGTCTATTTTTTTTAACTGTTTATTGTGCCTTACGTCATTGGCGCGTCCTTAATGACAATATCCTTTAGGCCAAGCAAAACGCGAGGATATATCATGGACGGTGCCACTTGACTTGGAGTCACTTGACTACGAGCAACTCAGAAACTGAAGGATAAATCACCCGTTATCAGGGCAAATTATCTATTCAGTATTGGCTTACCTGTTGGGATGGGTGTAGTGACAGGCAGTTCTGTAGGGCGCACTAAAACAAAGAGAGAAAAAAGGCGTTTTAACAACGAAACAGATAGCATATTACCAACTTTTTCGTGTGCAACGTGTGTTGCAACGGAAAAAAAAATCCACAAAAATTTAAATAAACGAAAAAATTTAATCCTAACTTGTGCCGCTGAAATCTTCAAACTTAAAATGCTACGTAAAACTAACATTAAACATTCAATCATAAAATAAACCATTACAAACCATACCAAATGTACAGATTCCTCTCTTTATTGAATTCGTTTTGTCATCCAAGGCCGCAAATGAGTCAACTGTAAACACATTTTTGGGTCCAGAAGCGATTTGGTTAAGTTCGGATGAGTCTACGTCCTTTCCTATACCCAACACGAACACAGCTGCTCCTTTCCCCTGGAGACCAGTAGAGGCCTTTTCAAGAGGTGTGTATGCCCCTTCATTGGTTGTTTGCTTCCCGGTCGTAATAACAAGAACAGGCTGTCAAGCAAGATGGAGACAAGCTTAATTAAGGCGACGCCTAAAGAGCAATGAATGATCAACTATTTAGACACAGCTTAACCCTAATGATGTATTCATTTAAATGTTTTTACCCTTGAAACATCTCTCATTCCACCCTCTTGAGTCAGCACGTCCTTGTTTGCCAGCTCTAATGCTTTGTCAATTCGCCTTAAACCACCCTTGCACTGTAAGAGATCAACTCGTCTATTGACTTCTTCACCGTTTAAAAGGCTTCCACTTAAAGTGTTGAACTTGAGAACCACCGACGCATCAGTGCTGAATGGGATTAGGGCAATACGACCAACAGGTTTGGACACATCGAAAAAGGTGACTAACGTTTTGACAAACTTCAGCACGCGATTCCAGTTACCAAGGTCATCACACACAGACGCATCAATAACGAAAGTAGTATCCATAGGAATAGGACAAACGTCTTCGGCTAGAGAGAAATAATAGTACGATAAAGTTAATCACAAAATGATCTTAGTACATTCGCGTTTCCAAGACACATTTTACAAAGAGTTCTCTGTGTTTTGGCTTTGAACTACAATCTGGACTTAAAACACAAAACAATTGCCCAGGAAGGTAGTGCCACGAGCAGGTAGGTAGTGCAACGAGTAAAAGGAAAAAACACTGTACCTGTAAGAATGTCACAAGAATATGAGCCGTATTGTATAAACGTAACAACAAAAACAACAACCTTATTGTACCCAGTATTACATTTTAGTTTAACTAATAAATACAAGAAAACGAAGAAGTACTGACTGCCCTAAATAACCATAAGGGGCTCGAAAAGCAGCCATATGTAAAAGCACAAGAATATATAGTTATGGGATAAGATATCGAGATACTTAGTTACCTGGCGTCGTGGGTACTGTCGGTGCCTGTGTTGGCACTGAAAAAAACAAAAACAAAAACAAAAAACATAGTTGCTTTGGACAATCATGCTCCCAATGGGAGACGAACCTATGACCCTACCATTACAAGTTCAGATTCTCTACCACTGCGTTACAGGAGACTCGTCAAAGGCTATTAAAGTAGAATCATGTGAAAGGAAGAATAATTGTAATATGAGTGACATAGTAAATTTCTTGTGTGGTAAATGAATGAAATTAAACCTACCAGGGCAAGAGCTCTGGACAATGCTCTCCGCCACTGGTGTAAGTTCGTTAAAGCTGGTGGCCTTGAATACGTTTTTGTTTGAGCTGGCAATGTCGTTTAGCTGTGTCTCATCGACATTTTTCCCGATACCAAGAGAGTACACTTCCACATTCTTGCTTTTGAGTCCGGTTGAAGCTTCCGAAAGTGGTGTGTATTGATCTCCATCTGTGGTTTGTTCGCCGTCAGTGATAACAATTGCGACCTACAAAAGGAATTACATAAAAAGCGTGTTGAAAAGGCCCATTTAGCACAAAGGAGTTACTAAAAAGATAGAGGCGTGACCCCATACCCCTTTTGGGAGAGTTTGGCGAGCTTCAGCAGCCAATGAGAGTGCAGAGCCAGATGGACATAAGGACAAATGACAATTTGTTAAACAGAGCGTTTTCACGTGATGTCATCAAATTCTTAAGTGTTAGGGAGAGGGTTTATGTAAATGACTGTTTGTTCATTACAGATAACGAGTCACCTAGATAACCAAAGTAACTTCCAAATGTTTACACTCTTTCCGGCCGCCATATTGGTGTCCCCAAGTGGTACGCAAATATGGCAAATCCATACTGGGCTCTGTACATTTGTGCGGAACATTTCGACGAATATCTGAAGGTTTGGGATGACGCACAGAGCTAAAACACGGAGAGGTTACTTCTTTATTCATGCCCTATTTCATCCTAGTTTCTTGATTTAATTCAATGAATGGTTCTTAATTTAATTTTTTACTGCCTGGCCGTCAAAACACTCTATGTAAGTCGTTTCACTACTACGAAGAACGAAGATGAAGCCGAGGACTTAGCAGCCGAAAAGCTTGCGATGTGCTGTGAGTTTTCTAGGCAAAGGAAAACAAAAGAAGCGAAAAGTGCCACTGTGAGACTGAAAAATGCTAATATCCTTTAGGGGAAAAGTACTCTATAATCAGCTTTGACGGATACCACATGATAAGCGGTTAAGGTTTGCCATCCAAAATCAAAGGGCTACTATGACAAAGCCAACTCGTGAATGCAGTGGTACTGCAACATGGCAAACGTCGATGAAGTACTTCACAGTACTGGTGTTGATGACATTAAAAAAGTAAAAAAGAAACTGTGAAGTTCTTCATCGATAGTATCTCCATCTGCAATGTCGAACACCTCGTGCCATCCCCAGGATTTCTCCTTCTTGGATAAAACTGAAAAACATGGGGACAAGCATCGACTCGCTTGTTGAAGACTCGCTAGCAAGAAATTGAAAAATTACAAACTCGCTAGCGAGAACTAACACTTTCCCTAAGCAACTCAACCATAGTTCTCCAGAATTCGACCATGCATTTTTAAAACTGACCATGTAACTTTTGTAACTCGATGATAGAAAAAGCCGTTTGGATCAGCATTTACAACTTGATAAGCTTTTGGCTGCAACGGCTTTCCATAAATTTCGCTTCGAATTTAGGTTCGGCGAACGAGTAAGCGACATACAAAACATACCACAAACAAGCCACACATGTTTCTATTACACTAAAAACCGAGGTAAACTTGTGCTGCATAAATTATCCTCGGCACTAAACAATAAATTGGAGTTACTTCTAGCAAAGTCTAGAACAACATTGTAGCACGGGCGTGCGTTAATTACGGAGACGTCCCTTTCTCCGTTCCTCTCTCGGGCGGCGAAGATTCATTCCGGGCACACAATGGAAAAAACCGAAAGGAAGGAACGGCGATATCACAAAACAATTGGCTTATTGTTCGAGCACTGATAACGGTCTGACATTTTTTCGTTTTCATACCTGAGGAAGCTCTGGTCTCATTCCAGCTGCTCTCGTAAATATATCTCTATCAGCCATCAACAGAGCCTTATCAATAAACGTGTAACCTCTCTGGAACCTAATTCGATCTATGAGATCATAGTAACCCTCCTTTGTAATAGCTGAGCCAGTGAGCCTGTCAAATCTGAACTCCAATACAGCGTTCGTACTGTAGGCCACCACAGCAATATGGGTCTTGTCGGGACCGACATTAAAGGCTTTAACCATGTCTTTCAGGAACTGCAGCATCCTCATCCAGTTTCTTCTACCGATGCTTCCCGATGAATCAACAATAAAGGCAATATCTGCCACGGCTTTGCAGACAAATTCTGTGGAGAAAAGATACAAAAAAATTGAGTAAATAAGTGATTTTCGGTGTAGCAAGGACACGAAGGCCAAACTATCCGTAGTTGTCCTTCTTCACTTCGTTTTGTACAGGAAATGCTAAAATCGACTTTCCACAAGGAGAGCACATCCTTGTGATGCTTGTCCTGTTGTAGCTTTTAAGGGGTAAAACAATCTAATACGTCATGTTTGAGGGATGTTTTCCTGTAGATTGAAAGTAATCAGTTTTATTTTTACAACCACAACATATACTTAGCAAGGCAGTAAAGCCTTGGCCAAAAGGGAAATGTTTGGTGACCAAACATGTTAATGTTTGAGGCCCTGGCCAAACGGTTCAAACATGTTTTATCAAACAAAGTCCAAACAGTCGCGTCGCGTTCGTCGTTGCTAAAGCTCTCTAATCAACTGAAACTGACGTGTAAACAAAACGCGGTATCTGTGGTTACAAGCGAATGAGGACGCATCTCGCACGCCCGAGCAAAACATGTTTGTTGTAGCTGGCCAAACGACCCAAAATTACCTAAAAAATTACCTAACAAACAATGTTTGATGGAGTTCAAACACGATCAAAAACCATAAAACATGATCAAACAAGCTGGCCAGTCGGTAAAAGATGTTTGGTCACCAAACATTTCCCCTTTGGCCAGGGCTTAAATTCAAAAGAATGAAGATGCTCACCTTTACAAGTCTGTTTGTCGGTCTGCAGGACGAATCTGCTGTTGCAAGAACACGAGAAGCTACCGTCGGTATTCGTACAAACATGTTGGCACCCTCCATTATTTACTTGACATTCATTTAAATCTGTTGGTATGACAGAACGAAAAATACCTTTTAGTCAATTATCAACACGCTAATACTTGTTTCAGAAATTAAATGATTTTACGTTATTTTTCAGTAATTATAGAAACTCAAAATCATTAACAACTTAACAGAAGTTCTTCGGCATTCCCCTTGTCACTTGCTGCAGTGATTTGGAATAAAAATATCATGGCCGGGCGGTGAAACTTCTTAACTTCTCAAAGTTTGCCTCTCACGCTTCATTTTCAGTACTGCTCAAGTAGTGTTCAAAACTGTGATGATGACCACCTACATTCCTTAATTTGCAGTCCAAAGATATGATTTCATATATTCACACTCATCTATTCATCACTCACGGTTTCTATTATGAACCTACAAAATGGCCAGCTCCCAGTTGGCTTGTTGGCTCAGTTGGTAGAGCACTGCATTGGTATCGCAGAGATCATGGGTTCGACTCCCGCACAAGCTTAACTTTATTTCAGGCTTTATTTTCACTATTGCTCT
>CAOKRL010000100.1:0-21156 GCA_948470475.1 Galaxea fascicularis | reverse complement strand
CAGAACAGCCTCTCTCTTGTAGGATAGGAATTTTGAGCCGCATAATATAATCATCTTTATCTTGCAATGTTTGTACATTACCGGTCCCGGTTATTTGGTTTTGTAGCAAGACGTTGTTTCTTTTGCGACTATTCGTCTCTTTATCCTTTCTTTAGTGTTGTAGCTTCTTAGAGAGCTATGCAACACGTAAAGTTGAGTGCTCAATATGCGCTCTAATTACGGCTGTGTCTTTGTCATCGTTTCACTCCGCTCTGTAACTGCGGTTATAGTATTTTCCTCGTTTTGTTTATGCCAGTAGTTTTGGCTGTGTTTGGGTACGCCATTAAATGATAGACAAGACCATGGTTTCGATCCTCCCTTGTGACATGATTGGTTTTCTTCATAACAAAAGGCGCCGCGTGACTGGTGGATTATTTTGTCACCTCATGATCCTAAAACAAAGGGAAAGGAATGTGGTTCGGGTTTAAGCAGCCGTTCCTTTGGCGGGAGCGTTGCGTGACAGCCCAAAAAACGGCTGCGAAGGAGACTATAGAGGATGCGATTTTACGCCAATTTTGCAGTCCTAACAAAAAATGGTTGTCTTACAAAGTTTCGCAAACCAACGAAAATAGCAAAAATTGTAGACTTTGTAGTTGCATTAAATCCTGGACAATTTATTAAGTGGTAGCCCCAGAGGCACCCAGCAATCCAGATCCCTCCCATACCTGTTGACTCAGCTACCGCTAGTCACTGCATGAGGTGCTTCTACCTTGCCAACAGTTTGGCATCTTCTATTTACCGGGTTTATTGTTTAGCTCATTGACTGCTATTTAATATCAACTTTAGATGGATATGCAAGTGCCCCAGGCTCCTTACTACCTACAAATGAGAAAATTCTGAGGTGTTTCTGTTCTCATTTGTCCGATCATTTGCAGGCCATTCTTTGATAAAAGTGTACCTCTAAGCAGTACGTTCCCTGCACATTAACTATATATGGCCTTCCAGATCACTAGGCAAAAAACTATGGTGTTAACAATCTTAAATACCTAAGTTACGCTAATTATATTAGTGATCCCTCCTTTGGGTTCCAAAGCATAATGACTACATACAGATATCACTGGCGAGTAGGAACGTTAATACCTGACTTCTCTTGCTCCTAAGCCAGTGTAGCAAATCTCCATGAGAAATGTACTCAATGATCAGATGGAGTGGTGTGGTGGTGGTCCAACAGCCCAGGAAACTTAATACATTTGGATGTTTTCCTACTCGCTTCATCAGATTAATTTCATCCAGAAACTCCTTTTTCTGTTCCTCGTTTGCATTTTCTTGAAAATAAATGAGAAAAGATTATAAAATTTTGCCATGAAACACAGGTTTGTAAAACTACTCACAGGTTTCTAGTTTAAAAAAAGCAGCTAATGTACATGGTAGCATTTTAGTCATAAAACAGTTTACTTTATATCATTACCCATTATTATAATAATTTACGAGTGATTTGATTGGCTGATGAGTGGGCCAGATTTAATTTCCTTGTAACAACTGCAGGCATTAAAAAGCGTTTCTTCACTTGACAATTCTCGCAAGCACAGTAACAAAACACATAACAAAACACTTTCTCTCAATAACAGCATCATTTAATTAAGTGAGACAAAAATATCTAGACCTTTTAAAAATACGAATGACGAGGAACATTCAGATAAGGGGTTCTATCACTCTGCATGGAGAGTCCACAAACAATACATTATACTTCTGGTGTGATACAGTTCCTGATTTTTAAACTTTATTTGGATAAAAAGCCAATTATTATAAATTAACTTCGTCGAAGTCCTGAATTTTTTTCAGGCTTCTTTATGCAATTACATAAATTGCGTTCACAACTGCAAGGATCAGTGTTGACAATTGATTTCACTTCTGCAGTTCATATAATTATGATTTATTTCATAAACGTATTAACCTTGTCTGTTGGGTCATTACAGTGAAATCTCACACCTCAGTCTTGGTATGGACCTTGCTATTGCTCAGTCCTATTGTATATGACCTCACTATCATTAATAAGTACGATTTAAAAATTGCTCTTTGTATGGATGATTTTAGTTCCCTTGTTATATCAAATGTGCTGTTTTTAAAAAGATAAATAATAAGCATTATATAGTTGGCTCATATTAAGAACCTGGGAGTCAAAGGCCAGTAATCACTTATGCAATCACAAGTTATCAAAAGCATAATGTTCACTGGAAACTTTCAGTGGTGCCTTCCAGAAAAATGCTCCTGTGAGTGTTTTCATTGAGAATTATTGCCAACGAGTCACCCTCGCGAGGACGCGAGGGTGATGAGGCCGCAGCATTATAAACCCGTGTGTGCGAGTTGATTTTGGTACAGGGAGACGAAATCTCGAATGAAAAAAGTTAGCATAAGGTAATGTAAGAGTAACATCATCGGTGATTGTTTTCGAGTTAGCCAATGGCATCGCGGTATTTTTTACTGATCTTAACCAATCACATCAGGAGGATCATGATAGAAGATGACCACATTGACCTCATTGAGAACAGGCTGGTCGCATGTGCTGGTTTAGGCAGGGAAAGTTGAGTGGAAATATTGATATTATTCACTCGTGAGCGTTGTCTTCTTGCGCGTACTTTAATTCAGTGTTGTTGGTAGCCAGAGGCACTTATGTCCAGGTTTGCACGCAGCTGCGAAATTTGCGATTTTTCGTGTCCAAGCAAAAATTGCGACAAATCACAAGGTTGACGATTTTTCGCGTTACTTGCGATTTTTCGGAGTTCTTTGTCATGTTAATGATTCGGTCTGAAGCCAGTTGTGAAGAACCTGCGATGTTTGCGAAAATTGCGAAAAATCGCAAGGTTGACGATTTTTCGCGCTACTTGCGACTTTTCGGAGTTCTTTGTCATGTTAATGATCGGTCTAAGGCCAGTTGTGAAGAACCTGCGATTTTTGCGAAAATTGGGAACATTTGTTATTTAACGAATGAATCAAAACAAGAACACCAACATGTAATATACCTCGTTCTTTAATCCACAAATCGCAAACAAGCCACTTAAAAACTGGTCATATTGTGGTGAAAAGAACCTAACGTATAATAATTTTTCAGCGTTTGTCGTAATGCCGCTATAACAAATAAATCTGATGACATGTTGGTACGGGGAATTCGCCGTGTTGGTTGTTTTATAGATCCTTTGAACGAAAATCTTGTCTGTAGAAAAAGTATTTTACCGCTTGCATCAGTTAAATTGTCCTGAAGAGGTCCAAAGCGAAAATGTTTTCGACGCTTGCCGAGGGCGCAAGTAACAAAACATTCCAAGGGACTCTAGATACCCCGTTGTTTTATATGCATATTCGTAGTGATCGATGATGAACAAGATATGCCAAACATAGCGGAAAAGGAATGGTTCAGATTGTATAGGTTCTAAAGGGCATTTTCGCCATTTTCGTAATTTTCGTAGATTTAGTCGCTGCCATCTCAACCTCCTCTTTCACTGTTTTACACTGACTCACACGAAGTTTCCAATTTTTCGTAATTTTTGTAATTTTCGTAGCTGCGTGCAAACCTGGACATATCTCGCCAGAGGGTCACAAATCTAACACCTAGCAGGCTGAAAAATCGCCCAGCGAGGCAGTTATCGAAATCAGCTCGAAAACGGCAAGCTTGCCAAAACAGTCAATTGCCTTGACAAGATCGGCCAGCGTGCCATTTAAGAACCAAAAAAACAAAACCACTTGAACATAATCACTATAAACCAGGAGCCCATTACTAGGAGCGTACAACTGCCCTATATTCCTGTCACGGCGTTTCCACAGACCGATTTATTTTAGATTGCATTTGCCGCGAATATGGGACTCCCTCCGGAGCCCATTCTCTAGTGCGAAACTTTTCCTCGACCATTCTTTTGTTCTAAAGTTTCTCTGCGAAGCTAAGAAACTTTAGAACAAAAGAAAGATGATGATGATGATGCGGTATCACGTGTACCTTTTTTTCACGGGAAAGATAGTCTAAAAATAAATCGCTCTGTAAAAATGCCGTGACATAGGCTGAGTATGGGAGTTGTACGCTCCTAGTGATGGGCTCCTGCTATAAACTCAATCAGAGGGCGAATAAAGCCTCTTCTTTTATCAAGCTAGTGTGCTCAAAATCACAAAGTTGAAAGTCACGGCGAGCGTGCCAAAACACCAATCTTGCCAAAACAACTGTCAATTGTTTACAAAATCAGCCAGCGTGCTATAACTAAGGAAAAAAAACTGTGGCTACCATTTCCGGTTCCTGTTGATCATGTGATTCCCCAGGGGAATTACACGTGCGTTTTGTAGTTTTTTTGAAGAAAACCAAGTTGTCGCATCCAACAGTTTTTTTTTTTTGCCGTACAATTTTGATGTGAAGTTTTAATGTACAGTCCTTGAAGTGCGAGTAAAACGAATTCAAATTTAGGATTGTCTAGTTCATTGGGGAACTAACAAAAACACTTGAATATATTCAAATATATTGACTATAAACATAATCAGAGGGAAAATAAAGCCTCTTTCCAATCGAGTCACGAGTCACACGAAGTGTCGCTGTTAGTTTGTGCTCATCCATTCAGCGTTCACAAAAACGACGTGTCTAGATCCCAGGCAGCCGGGAAGTGTTTTCAAAAAACTAGATACCCAGCAGTCAAAAGTTTTGACCAATTTCCTCGAAATAGCTCGTTTAATTCCCGTAAGAACATAAGTTATTTGTTTAGAAATCTCAAGCGATTATAAATATTGCCTTGGGTTAAAAGTAGAAGCGGCTGTCGAGCTTGGGCGTAGACAGTCTCCCTCGCAGCCGCTCGGGCAGGAGTCACGCAACGCACCCCGTCCTGTGAAATCTCATTGTTTTCGACACTTAGAAAATATTCAAGTTCTGACACACTATAGCATGTGAGATTTGCATCTCTAATCTCTCACAAGTTTGCATTTGTAATCTCTGTTACAAGTTTAGTTCTTAACGATTTAAAAAAGAATTAAAAGAAGGAATAGGATATCGGAGTGGAATTTGCATTTGCAATCTACGTTACAAGTTGTTTTGAAATACATTTAAAAAAACAAAGAAGACCATATTAGATGTGCATTTGTAATCTACGTTACAAGTTTTGTTCTTAAAAACATTTTAAAACAAGAGCATGTGGGATTTGCGTTCTAAGAACATGTTAAAACACGAACATGTCACATTTGAATTCATGCTCATTTCTAACAACAATGTTGGTTTAATGCAAGGGACTCATATTTCACCTCTAATCTACCCTACCAGTTTAATTCTTTTAGACATTTTAAAAAACAAAGAAAAACATGTGAGTTTTGCATTGCTTTTTTAGACAACGATTCAGTTTAAAAAAATCGACTGTACTCTGGTTACTTCTTAATTTTCCTTGAGCACACAACTGTGCCAGGGGTTACTCGTTGGCACTCTAGCGGCAGGTATTCCTAGTATATATATGTACCAAGAAAACTATATGTCACTTGAATGCTAATAAAATATAAAATCTGAAAATAACTTCATTATCGCAATAACAAAATATTTTTTGTTTTGGTAGAGGGGGGAAGGGAGGGGGGATAAGCATTCAAACGATAAACTGGCTATATATAAATTAGCAAAAAATATCTATATTAACATTTGTTTGACGGGAGAGAATACATCAAGATATGTAATATTAAACTGGTCATGTACACACATTTGTGGATAAGTTGATTCCATGTTTAGCAACTGACGTAGTATTTACCTTTTCAGGTTATGATGGGAAAAACTACAACCACTGAATACTAATACACTCAACTCTCTCATAATGACCACTTCCCTAAGTGACTACCTCCCATATATAAGCGACCACTTTGTAAATAGCAGTCTTGTCTCTGAGCAGTCAAACACTGTTTCAAAAAACACTCTAGTAAGTGATCACTACTTAAATTTCCTATGCAACTGCAACCACTTTTTAGGCCAGAAATTTTACATATTCTTTTGTTTTCTGTTTCTGTACTTTCATAGATCTATTTATTAAGTAAGAATTGTTACAGGGATATGTTGCAAACAAATGTACAAAGTTTTAACAGTAGTATCATACAAATTTTCAGACATTCTTCAATGTGAAATATATGCCAATTAATCTTTTCCCTGAGCCTAATTTTAGCAAAAAAAAGGTAATATCTTTGTGTTATTAATTCAGTTTTGGGTTTATTTTGTTAATTTTCTCCTAAGCAACCACTTTGTCATGCACCAAGAGACTGGTCACTTACAAGAGAGGTGACTGTAGCACTTTGGTGCTACAAATGTGTCCAAAAGTAAAGCCAAACCCACCAATACAACTTGAAATTGTTAACGACACAAAATATATGAAATCCTGAATGAAAATATCCTTTACAAAAAAAAATAAATAAGAAAAGCTAGACCACCAGATTGATACCTAAGTGGTCAATTAACTGCTCTCAAAAATCATCTTTTTAGTGTTTCTCTCCTTCATTTACTCATTTTGCAAATTTTAAAATGCCACTGCTGTATTAATTATCTGCCTAACCAAACAGTGCAAAACCCAAACTATAAAGTTTCAATCTCGAAGGTTTACAAGAGCCCTCCTCTGAATGGTTGAAAATCTGACAAAGAGCATCTCAAACACTCCTCACTCACCAAATAATTCTTTCACAGCAACAAACTGCTCCTTTCTTTTTGTTTTAACAATGTGTTTGCTGTCAACAAAGTAGTCCAGGCCATCTTTTAGTTTTGACTTGCTGACTTTCCCAAAGGCTCCTTGGCCCAGCTCTTCAACTATTTCTATTCTAAGTGGGGGGATTTCCGCTGGATCCAAAAGTTGAATGTCCTTGGCAGCCCTGATGGAAGTAAGGGAAGCAATGGACTCTTTTAATATCCATAGCAATCTACATTATAATTTGAGGGTAGATCAACAAGACATTACTACATCCTAATGCAGCATTGTAAACCAAAAGTCCCCATTCCCCCGCCATTTTTCTCTCATTTTCTAGCTCCCCATCCCTCTCCCCTTTTTAAAACACCTGTGTTACACTGGTACAGGTTACACAGGCTAACATTTTCTGAGAAACTTGATCTGTAAATTAAGTCACAATCACGCAAAAAGCTAAAACATACACCAAAGTCCCCAGAAATTATAAATCAAATAAACTAACCACAAGCATTTCAGTCATTATTATACCTGCCAACTCTCATGCCTACAGGTTGAAAACTTCAATCTCACACCAACTTATGCCGACAAGACCAATTTCTTATGCCTGGTTGAGAAAATGTGAGCCTAATCACAGCCTTACGCTGACATACTTTCCAAAAATATGTCAACTCAAACCAATTCTACCCGATAAAATGATGTTAGTCCTCCATGTAAAACAAGTAAATGGCATTTTACTTTCCCCCAAATCTCTGATTTTTGAAGGAAAGACACTAGGGACGAGGTCATGTTTAGAGATACAAAAATCCTGAGTTCTAAGTTATTTGGAACGTATTCCGAAATTTCTGGCGTCTTTGTAAGTCTTCAGACATCTTCGGATATGGTGTCCTCTTTGAAAATCCCAGTGTCACTCCTACGGTAACTCGATCATGCCTTCGCGTGAGAAAAAGTTGGCAGGTATACATCATGATGTCAACTAGTGATGTAGTGCCTTGTTCAGACATTTAAATATAACCATACTATAGTAAGCAATGCAAGTGGTGGAACAGAGAATTAACCAGTGGGTTTCTATTAGCACTTTAATTTACACTCCAGAGTTAATTCTCTGTTCCACCACTTGTATGTGTTTATAGTGCTACGCGGCACAACATATATATGTACCCTTACTTTCTCTTCGCTGCGATTCACCATCTTAATCGTCCCCGACTTTCTCTGTCCGACCTCGTAGCTTAGTCGGCAGAGCAACGGTAGATCTAATCCGGAGGTCGTGGGTTCGATTCCCACTGAGGTCATAAGAATTTTATCTTTGCCTCGTGTGATGCCCTGATACCCTTTACTAGGGCTAACGCCCAGTGGGTTTTTCATAAGTTTCTATTAGCACTTTAATTTACACTCCAGAGTTAATTCTCTGTTGCACCACTTGTATGTGTTTATAGTGCTACTCGGCACAACATATATGGTAAGCAATGGTTTAGTATGCTTCCTCTATGGCATCACAATCAGTTACTTTTGCCATACAAAATAAAATGTACTTAACCTTTTTGTCTGCTGTTTAATCTTTCCGTAAAACGTAATACCAAGGACCAATAGGAGAGCAACCAATGACAAACCACCAATCAAAAACGCCAGGATACTTAACAATGAAAGACCTGTAGGATTCAAAGAAATTGAAGGAGAAACACAATAAATGAGTAATTTTTAATTAATTAAACTGAGGGAATATCACTGTTTGGGCAATTTAAATTTACATTGTGAACATATTAATCTCTTCAATCAGTCAATCAATAAAATAGCCCTCCAGCTCAAAGAACACAATGAACAAGTGAAAACTGGCATTACTAAAATCATAAAAATTATAGCGGAGCACCATTGCTAAGAAAATATGGTAACCCATCCTTCCGAGAAATTTTGGTTATGACGTCATCGTACGACCGACCGACCGACCGTCCGACCGACCGTCTGACCGTCCGACCGACCGTACGTACGTCCACCCCATCATGTAAGCCAAAGTCAAATGTGATACTCCAGTTAACCCTTTCGTGTGCAAGCTCGCATGTAGGCGCACTTCCATATGGACTGTTTTTGGAAAGATCAGTTGCCCATACACGCAGTTCTCAACCCGCGTTTCTGTGGCGGGAAACTGCATAGCCAAATTTTGAAGACAGTTTTAAAACAAAGTCAGTTTTGTCTATTCGTTGGCGGAGTATCAGTGACAAACAGCGGGAGAAAGAACAAGAAAGGGCACGAGTAAACAGGCAGAGTATCAGTGACAAACAGCGGGAGAAAAAGCACGAGCAAACCGGCTGAATTGTATTGTCGAGCAACGGGAGAAAGAATAAGAAACGCTGTGGCTATATGGCCGGCAGCCGGCCAAGGTTGTAAAAACACTAAATGGCCGGCAGTCCGAGATTTTTCTAAAAATTGTCGAATCAAAGAACCCTGGCTAAACCAAACCATCGTATGTCGATTAGGAAAAGGCAAGCGATCCTGAAATGATTTTTAGATCTCAAGTCCAGCGCTTGCTTTTTGCTGGGCTTACCGTAGGAACCGTAATTTGTGACACTTGAAATTTTTTTCAGGTCGACTGCCGGCCAAGGTTGTAAAAACACTAAATGGCCGGCAGTCCGAGATTTTTCTAAAAATTGTCGAATCAAAGAACCCTGGCTAAACCAAACCATCGTATGTCGATTAGGAAAAGGCAAGCGATCCTGAAATGATTTTTAGATCTCAAGTCCAGCGCTTGCTTTTTGCTGGTGACGAACCGTATTTCGTGACACTTAGAATTTTTTTCAGGTCGACTGCCGGCCAAGGCTTCAAAAACACTAAATGACCGGCAGTCCGATAAAAATTGTAGAAATATGGATAAATCCTACAAAACCGGTTGCATAGATGGCTGATCTTTGACAGTTTAAATTGACTGAAATTCTTCGATCTTGTAATTTTTATCGGACTGCCGGTCATTTAGTGTTTTTAACATCTTGGCCGGCAGTCGGAAGTGTCACGAAAATACGGTTCGTCAGATAAGCCCAGCATAAAGCAAGCGCTGGACTTGAGATTTAAAAATCATTTCAGGATCGCTTGACTTTTCCTAATTGACATACGATGGTTTGGTTTAGCCAGGGTTCTTTGATTCGACAATTTTTAGAAAAATCTCGGACTGCCGGCCATTTAGTGTTTTTACAACCTTGGCCGGCAGTCGACCTGAAAAAAATTTCAAGTATCACAAATTACGGTTCCTACGGTAAGCCCAGCAAAAAGCAAGCGCTGGACTTGAGATCTAAAAATCATTTCAGGATCACTTGCCTTTTCCTAATCGACATACGATGGTTTGGTTTAGCCAGGGTTCTTTGATTCGACAATTTTTAGGAAAATCTCGGGCTGCCGGCCATTTAGTGTTTTTACAACCTTGGCCGGCTGCCGGCCATATAGCCACAGCGAATAAGAAAGGGCTCAAGTAAACAGGCTGAATCGTACTGGGAGCAACGGGAGAAAGAAAAACAAAAAGCTCGAGAAAAGAGACGAAATTATACTGAGGAACAGCGAAAAAGAGAGCGTCTCTTGTCAAGCTGTAAAAACATTACGAATTCAAGTGTCAGGAAGTTTCAGCTTTTCCCCGTATTTGCCTGCATAAGCTTGCACGAAGAGAAAAGATTGTGTGGTCTGGCAAGGTTTCAGTAATTATGCACTGTCTTCGGACCTTGCTGTGTATTAAACTGGACGGTTTTGCCGCTAAAATCCTTAATTGAACAAGCTTCCTTGACAGGCATGAGAAGTAATAAGACTTACTTTTGTGTGAAATGACCACCTGTGCTTAAGCTCGGCGTTCGGAGTGATTGTTGACTGACTTAAACTGTGCGCAGGTTAGTACTCCTGTTTTGTGTTTTATATGGACATTTATGCCAAGAAAATTGAATAGCGATTTGTCTCGGTTTGTTACTTGTCTTATTTTTTCCGATTTGTACGAGAAAAGTCGAATAGACGCATCGGTTTCATTTTTCTTACGCGGTTTTGTTGTTTTCACGCTTCCTTCTCAAACTCATTAATAATTCATCAAGTTAAAACAAAGGAAATCACAACTGTGAAGGGGGTTTGGATACCCGGTCTTAATTGCCATAGATTTTGACAATTTTACTTCTTCGTTAATTCCTCAGTTTTTGTTTCAATTGAGAAGATATATCAAACACTCGAAACAGTGTTTCATCGGCCATCCAAACACCTCGAATTCCGTCAAAAATACTCCGCTGCGCGTCGTATTTTCAACTCTCTTCTCGGTGTTTGGATATCCCGATGAAACACTGTCTCTCGTGTTTGATATGTTACATCTCAAATTGGTTTGGACTCTTGTTTTTTCCAAATGTTTTCTACCCAATATTTCATCTTGGATCCTAAACCGTTTCGTTTTAGGGCACAAAATTTGTTGAAGAAAAGCCAAGCGAAGTCCGGACGGTTTATAACCTCGGCGCCGCTTGGTAAGTTTGACATTTGGAAAACTCTCGCCGAAAGAACAACAACTCCATGCCAAAAGTAAACGCGATTTTTAACAGTTGCAGCATTGGAAATGCCGGCAATATATTGTTCCTCGCCGCAATTCTTAGCAAAGCAATGATTTTGTGTGAAATGACGGCTATTATGTCAGCTCTGCGTTCGGAGTGATTATTGACTAACCTAAACTGTCCGCATCCGTAGGCTTAGTATTCCTGTTTTGTCTTTTATACGGAGACTTATGTCAAGAACACTCGGACTAGCGATTTGCCTAGGTTGCTCACGAGTTATGTTTGTTGCTTGTCTTATTTTTCCAAGAAACGCCAAAACGCCGAAGAAACATTCGTATCGCTTTTTGTTTTCTTACGTTTTGTTGTTTTCACGCTTTTATCTCAAATTGATTTGGACTAAAAAATGCTCGTGTTTTTTCCAAATGTTTTCTATTCAATATTTCATTAGTGGATCCTAAAAGTCTTCGTTTTCCCTGCTGTCGCTCATTTTTGGGCACAAAATTTGTTGAAGAAAAGCCAAACGAAGTTCGGACGGTTTAAATCCTCGGCTCCGCTTTGTTAGGAACAAGAGCCGGATTGACATTTGGAAAACTCTCGCAAAGAGCGACAACTCCTTGCCAGAAGTAAACACGATTTTTAACAGCTTTAGCAGTCGAAATGCCAGCAATATGTTGTCCTTCACAGCAATTCTCGTTGTAAGTTAAAAAATCGTAGACTTAATGGGCTAATTGCAGTAAAAACTTCGTCTTTAATTCAATGTTTATTGACAAATGTTTTTCTGAAACCGATTTGTTTGTCTGTTGTCATTGCCAATCAGATGTTATCATTAACAATGATGTAAAAAATAATACCGCCCACGACTCGTAGTCAACGTTTGTAGTTTGCAATATTTGTAGTTGACCGAAGTCAAGAATAAAACCATTCTCAACCATTTGTAGTTGATGGCACCTGAGTTGATTCATGGCTTATTGTGCCGCAGCCACTTTTCACAACGAAAAGTTAAGTTAAAGTCATTTTCGGTTAATGTTTTTTGGTGCTATTGTACAAAGGACACAGACGGCACTTTTTTATCGTCTTTATAGCTCACAGAAAATGACGCCATAAAATAGTAAAAACAAGGCGAACAAAGTACTTTTCTTTTTTTTTTGGGTCGTGTCGAAGAGTACCCACTTTGGGGTTTTACCATCATTGTTTTGTTGTGGAATATTTCGGTTTGTTGAGGTTAAAATGTCAACGATACATGTTAGAAAATTTGTGACTTAGCCAAAGCACATAACCGGTTGTGATGTTGGATTTAAAAGTGAAACTGGGACTGTTAATCGATAGTTTAGAGATTTACACCATTTGTATTGAAATGTAATCGGATGTAATTAAACTGTGATGAAGTAAAATCGTTTATGCTCTTAGTCATGTAGTCCCCTAATCCAACGTGGCAAAGGCCGATGATAAATCGAAAATGTACGTTAGCACATGTTTGAATGGTGGCTGTGGCTCTGCAGCAAAACAGTAAAAACTATAATCACAATGCAGAAGTCCTTACTAGAGTCCTGGCATTGATTTTATTTTAACGGTAAATGCCATACAATAAAAAAAGAACTGTGGAGCTCCGCTTTTAGGTTTGCCTAAATATATATATATTACAAAGCTGTTAAAGGCTACTAATAATGAGCAATCAACACAACCAATGCAACACAAACTAATGACTAGATATGTGGACCTTAATGAGACAAATAGCACTATTAGCTTGTGACCTATGTGACAAAGCCTAATAACAACTGAAGATAAGTTTTCAGTGTGAAAGTACACAGTTAGCAGGCTGTGTACCACAATTTACACATACTTGCTCTTACCGTCTTCTTGTCTTTCTTTGGTTCTTGCTACCACAACAGGACTCTTCATTCCATCACCAGCAGAAGTAAAAGCCAGAACTTGAAATTCATACTCCGTTAACTCATCCAGCCCAGTAACATTTTTTTGGGGATTTGAAACACTTGTCACTACTAAAGTGTTTGGTGCTTCGTCAGAGTCTTTCCTTTTGACAAACAATTCAAAGCCTTTGATGATTCCATTATGGGAGTCATTTGCTGGTGGCTGCCAAGCCATAAAAATACTGGCAGAAGTGCTTGAAGTCGCTGAGAGGCCTGTAGGAGCTTCTGAAGGAACTGTATGCATGGAGTAGGAGGGTGATCAATAAAAAACAATTATTGGTATATGACACCAATAAAAACATGTATGGCAGCCGTTATCTTTCGGTATTATTTTCAAGTACCTTTAAGTCTGGAAGTTTACACTATTAGGCAAAACCAAGTGTCAACTTTTAGTGATACAAACATTCCCTCGAAAAAGTGCCAAAACTTAACCAAAGGAAAACTGTCCCAATTAGTCTCATTACTAATTAGAATCGTGCAAAAGAAAACAGGTAAAAAAACAGTGAACACTGCTGCTTTGTCTTTCTGTGATCCTTAATTCCCGTGAATGTAAGGTTTAGTTACCCACTCAACAGCTCTGGTATCAGTTGTAATATCTTTGGAACTTCTTTGAAAAGTTCTGTAAATGAGGCCTGCTTAAAATTCTCACAGTTTAATTTGATGTATGCACACATCATGATGACTTTATTCTGCTGACCCAGTGGTTTAAAATCAAATTGGAACTCATCTTAAAACTCTTTCACTATCAGTTAAGTGCTATTCACGTGTATGATATAACTTGCATGTGCTAGTGAAAAACAGATTTATACAGTTCAACCTTGATTATCCTGACTTGCCAAGACTGGTCAGGAGTAAATGTCTGGATAATCAAGAGTCCAGAAAATCAAAAAATATAACCTGTGTAGCAAGCATTTCCATTCGAACCCGTTCGCTTTATGCATGCTGGCTGCGCGAAAGTTGGTGAGAGAGCAAAAAAGAGGACAACGGGGGAGGGGGGAGGGGGCAAAAGGAATGCTTACAAGCAAACCCCTCGGTTTTGAAAAACTGTTTGTCCACAAACTGGGCTTCTCCTTGGTGCGGCGCAGTGCACTGATTGACAAGTTTGACAAATAGCTATCATATTTTATCGCAAGATAGCGGTTAAATTTTCGAATGTGAAAGGTGATCACGAAAACGAGATGTTGAACATTTGTTTATTGATGGGTTTCTGCCAAAGCTGCAATCGATAAGTGTTTCCTCAATTTACAAAAACCAAAAGATTTCTAGTGTGGTGCAGTCGAAACATGGACGGGACTGAGGAAAGCTTGTTCACCACAGAAGAGCTGTAAAGGACATACTTGTGACAGCGAAACTCCAAGTGCCAAGGAACAACAATATCACAGTGGGAGCTGTGTTTCGTCAGTCGACACCTTTACTATAGGCCCTAGCAAACGAGGACACATCATTGTGGACACATTGTTGCTCATGATTGTTTCCATGCTGTGCAAACTGGGAACAAAATCAGAAACATTTTTTGTGTCCCGGACACAAAATTTGTGTTCACAACAAATGTTGTGCACGCAGGCAAACGGGGAAACATTTGTGTCGGCAACAGTGCGTCCGCAACAATGTGTCCTCGTTTGCCACTGGGTCTTATGAGTGCGAGCCAGCAAACATAAGTCTCCTTCATTTGCGGTTTAAATCGCGCTTTTTTGTACATTCGCGATTTATAAATTACAAATCTGCAATTTATCTGAGGCACATTTGAGATTTATAAATCACATGCTAGGGTAATTGAAATTTACAAATCGCAAAGCGGTTAGCTATCTTGTGATTTATCTCTCAAGGTAATGGAAAGCAAAGTTATAACAGGTATCTTGTGATTTATAAACCGCAAAGGTCTTTGAATGTGTTTGACTACTCGAAAATACAGAAAAAATATCAAAAAAATAATGCGTAAATAGTATTTTTACATGGGGCATGCCATAGCTATTCAAGCTACTTGTTGTCAGTCACGTTTTCAGGTACTGCTAACGGTCACTACTTTTTTCGTCCCATCCACTGGTAAACCATATATGTTTAAGTTCGATTTCACACAGTCTTTCAGCTTTATATAGTGACTACTCAGCTGTGGTTGCAAGTTGTAGCTGTTTTAAAGTTTGTTCAGTATTGCAAAGACTGATTCAGAAAAACTCTTTGAGAAACAGCTTCGATACGTCAATGCTTTGCTTTGGTAGGGTTTTGCAAGCATCAGCCTGACTGCCTATTGAACGTTGTTCCTAAATTTCTTATTTTGGGAGTGCAAGGATGAGGTGCTGCTCTGTGTAGAAACTATTGTGGCGTTACCATTGCATGCAGCTCACATGGAATATTTTTTGGAATCTGTCAAAGCT
Source organism: Galaxea fascicularis (assembly GCA_948470475.1). NCBI lineage: Eukaryota > Metazoa > Cnidaria > Anthozoa > Scleractinia > Euphylliidae > Galaxea > Galaxea fascicularis. Next base: position 5,725 of record CAOKRL010000100.1, on the reverse strand, counting down.
GTCAATCAGCGCGGATCAGGTCAACCGTGAAAAATCGGCAGGTGTTTTTCAAGATCGAGGGGTCTGCTTGCAAGCGTTCCCTCCTCCTCTCCCCACTCCCACCCCCATCCTCCTACTATTTGCTCTCTCCCCATTTTTCACACAACCAGAATGCAGTACACCAATGGGTTCGAATGGGAAAGCTTGTTATGCAGGCTATAAAAAATATGAATATTATACAGTGTAAGAAAAAATAAAAATGAAAATTCAATGGGTAAGAAAACAAGTCTATAAGTCAATCAGAATTTAGTTGAATACAATTATTCATTTACAATGCCTGCAAGTGCAAGAGCACGATTTGCTGTTTGAAACTGCAGAATTCAACAATGCTGTTTCAAATGTTCACGCTTTTAATTAAAATAAATCCTTATCATTAAAATGACAAGATTGTTCATTGTGCCTAATTTATTAAAATTCATGAAAAATATAGGACCAGAGGAAACTATAGACTGGTTAATTGCAATTTCTGGAAAATTGAGGTCTGGATAATCAAACAGTTTCCCTGTAATCACATGAACAGCAAATAATACAGTTGAACCTTTCCATAACGGCCACCTATGGGACCGAGGAAAGTGGCCATTGTAGAGACGTGACCGTTATGGGAGGTAGGGTTGTAACATGACACCATTGCTTTGGGGGGAGACATTTCTTTAAATGATGCTTATTTGTCGCATATAAATACATAACACAATAAAAATACATGTCAATAAAACAGAAACCAAAAATTGATGTTCAGAAGAAAAGTGTTAACAAAACAAAATGAGGTATAAGTAAGAGTTTGCAACAGTTTGTCTTCCGCAACAGTGACATCTCCATCTCTTATATTAGGTACCTTGAGTAGCTAATTTCTGACTTCGTTCTGCTACAATAAAAATGGGGTTTTGTCTACACTGGTGTTGATTAACTAGCTGTTGTGGAGAGGTTACGTTGGCAGTTGGGACGTGCTTTAGTGGCGGTTGCTGTTGAGGAGAAGTGGCCGTAGTAGACAGGTTAAAATAAGAGCGAATGTATGAGCTGTCCGCTGGGACAAAAATCAATGGCTGTTACCTAGAGGTGGCTGTTAGTGGAGGTTTGACTGTAATTCAAGTTGGTGATGTCTCACCAAACATGAAAAAATAGTTGTCACTGTCTTAAGCCAGCATTCACGAGTACCATGTGCAACAAAGCAGCAAAAAATTCCCTTGGATTAACATGTACAGTAACTACAGCAGCCTTTCACAAATACAGAGCCTGGTACTGAGTCATTACAACAATATTCACTTTAACAAGTATCAATCTTTCTTTTTTAATCATTTCTACAATTCGACTCTTTGTATTGATTCCCCTACATGTGGACCTTGGCTCTCAGCAATCACAATACAGTGTACTACTGTAAGTTAAGAGTCAATTTAGGCCACAATCATGGCCAAAATTTGTTGGTTACAGTCAATCCACCTTTGTGATTCTTATGTTCTCTGTTCAAGCACCTTTACTCAACAGATAACTGGCTGAGATAGCTGTACATGTGTAGAGCAACCTCACATAAAAAATACATGTACATGTGCTTGGTGTCCTATTACACTAAATAACAGCACTTGCAAGCTGGGGAAATTATGGTCAGATCTATTCTTTACCATTATGGTTTTCCGTAAGCTATTTTCTAAACATTTATGTCATGACTGCATGTGGAATTAATTTCTGATCTGACTTACCATCTTCCTTTGTCCTCACCACCTGACCTTCACCCTTTGGTCCATCTCCAACAGAAGTGAAAGCCAGAACTTGAAATTCATACTCTGTGTATTTTTTAAGCCCACTCACATTGGTTACAGGATTTGCCGAGATGTTAATTGTCAGTATGGTTGGGCATTTTGTACTGACCCCTTGCTGTGTGTAAAACAGTTTAAATCCTGTGATGTTTCCATTTCTCGCATCTGCTGGTGGTAATTGCCAAGATGCAGTAACTCTGCTAGATGCTTGTGCAGTCACGTTAAAGCTGGTAGGAGCCTGGGAGGGAACTGCAATGAACAAATACCCACTTAAACTAGTAATACCAGTACATTCAAGTAAACTAACTCATAGATCAAATTGAAAAATCTCCTGTGATCTCAACTCTTGATGACCTTAGCAACCTTTCATAATTTATTCTTACTTTTGAAATGAAAATTAAACCAAAAATGCTGTATATAGTGCTTTGTTTTCTGGGAAGGAATATTTTTGCTTCATCAATTTGTTAGGGGTTAAAAAAACCCATATATAATTTCCAATGCACCTTACTTCCCTTAATTACAAGATATATGTTTGCTAAACTTGTCATTTTCTTTCAGTGTGTGAACCACTTCTTACAGATAATTGGATCACATGGAACCATTTCTAAAACTGATTATTGCACCAAATAATGCACATTTTGTGCTTTCTTTCATTCTTTACAACTACATGTATAAATAATTATTTCATTCCTTAATCTAATCTACATTGAATAAACTATCTAAATTAAATAACCAAAGAATCAAGATGAATAAAAAATTAATAAACCAACTGCCTTTCACAGTCTTTAAACATGATGTAGAGTTGTAACAACTGGTTCGCTGGTCAAAGAGCAATAACACCACAACTACATACATTAATCAAGGGGGTGAAACCAACAAGCAGTACAACAAATTGAAGCTTTATGTCTGGTTTAATCATTGTTTCTTTAGTTGAGGAATAAAAATCATATTTAACTCTAAACAGGATATAAATAACAATCCAGTTTAATTAACATGTAGTCGAATTGTTTGTTTGTTTAGCTTGCAAGCAAATGTTTTCACTCTATGGGATGTCAACAGAATGTTAAGGAAATTTTGCCCTTACATAAAACAAGTAATCGCAATAGGCCATATTCATATTCTCGGTATTGAACTGGATCTAGCATGAAGTGGAGGCTCTTGTGGGGGAATACATTTGCATATGAAAAGATTCCCCCGCAAGAGCCTCCACTTCATGCTAGATCCAGATCAATACCGAGAATACGAATATGGCCTATTACATGTACCTTTACATCTTGAGATGTTCAATGTCAGGGAAAAAATAAAGAGCCTGCTTTTCTGTCACATACTGTTTCTCAGGAGTCATTAGACAGTATCATGTTGTATGAATTCACCAATCAGTGCTTTCCAATCACCAGACCATCAGTTACAGTAGAAGAGCTTGAACAAGAGACTGACAAGAGAGTTTATTTTTCTCTCCCTCTTGCCTTATGCTCCACACTTGGGTCTTGCACTGCACCCTCAATGTCTCAGACTTTGCCACGTACCTGTTATGCAAGCTACGTACTTTCACCTATACCATACGCTAGACCGCTTAATTATTAACGCAGCTGGCTAAACGTTTTAGGTGTCATGGCTCTCAGTCAGCGTAGTTACTAGGGACTTTTAGCACCGAAGGTTTTTTGGACGGCTACGGCGACCTAGATCGCGCGGGGACTTGGGATACCAGGCTCTCTCTGTGCGAGAGCCCGCGAAAATGAAAATAGTTTAGCAATAACAACAATAGTCGTGGCTACGGCGTAAAACAAGCTCAAAAGATAGCGATAAACTAGGCAAAAAAAATGTCCCTAAAGGAGGCTAAAAAGCAGTTACTCTATGCATTCGATGATGGTCTGATTTCAGACGAGGAGTGTCTCCTCTTGTATGATTTAAATACAGGTCAACTAACTTAGATTTTCCTTACGAGCAGTACCCACTCTTTGATCCAGTGATCTAGACAACATGCAAAATGATCGACGAGTGCTTGGCGAAGTTTAGGTTCCATAAAAACGACCTTCCTATTCTGACAGAGGTTTTTAGGGATCCCTGACCAGTTCATCTTGGAACAAAGAAGTGTTGTGTTAAAATTCAACCCTTCCGATCTTTGCAAGTTGAATGAAATAATCATAAACATTGGAACAATTCTTGTAGTGAAACCTCATGAATAAAGAGCTTTCTTCGAAGCATTTAGAAAGTAGTTTAAATAAAGAGTGTTAGCATTCAATATCAAACAGGAATCGAAAAGAAAAACAAAACCACATGAACGTAAACAAACTTAGTTGGGACGCTTTTCGAGGGACGACATGTCTTATCGATACCTGTGGAAAACCGAAAACAGCGCACAAATATTACAGCAATTCTTAAGAAAATTGGCCTAAACGTATGATTTACCGTTGGAAGAAGTTACTTTTCTCGATGCAAAGGCAAAAAATCGATTGAAATGTTGAAAAACACTCACCAAAAACTCCCGTAGTTGGTACTACGTCAAAATACTCTGTTTGCCGTACTAGGGAAGGCCGCTACGGCGACAACCCAACGAAGGCGACACTCGCGCGTGCGCAAAAGTGTTTGACTTCATTTCCGGTCTTCGTAGCCGTCCACGAAACCGTCGGTGCTAAAAGTCCCTACTAAAACATGGAACGACAAACAACCACCTACAACCACCTCAAAAACATCTACAGCCACTCGCAATCTAAAACCATCTAAAAAAAAAAAGGCATCCCTGCCTAAAATAAGGCGAGACAATAATTAAACATGTCACGTACATAAAATACGAGAATCGAACAAAACCTTCACCTCCCCCTAAAATCTTACTCTCTGTGGTCCTTGTCACGAAATGAAATGCGAGATCATGCCATCTTATATCTCTCATGCTGGGACAAGTGGGACATAAGGTTGATTTTTTTCCTCTCGCTTTTATGAAAATTGGCAATAATTTGAATATACTTTCAGTACAGCCACTGTTACACGTTGAAACTTTTAGCTGAAACTTGTGTGCAACGGCACCGCGAACAAGTTTCACAAAGTGGTGTTACATGGTGAAACTCGTTTTTGTCAGCACTGCAATTGTTGCGACCGTTGCAGAAGAAGAAAGCGGTTCTACTTTTCTTGAAACTTGTCTCGCAATGAAAGTTAAAAAGTTTCACGAAACCGACTATGTTACACGGTGCAACGCCTGCTGAAACATGTTTCGCAACGCCTTTGCACACAAGTTTCAGCTAAACGTTTCAACGTGTAACAGCGGCTTAACAATCAATTGTTTGTGAGTTTTCATTTTTTTAAATGTCGCTAAATGTAATTTAGTCGAAGTTAAAATTGAGGCAATGCGGGTAGTGGTCGTCTTCATGGCGGCTCAGATCTGCTGTGGGGCAGCCTGGTAAGTGGCAGGGTTCTGGGTATTACAGGGCTCAGATTTGTGAGACTCATTGTGCAATTACTAGTATTGCTTTTTTGCAAAGCCTTCGTGCTGTTCTCCCACCCCCCCGCTTTACCCTCCCATGTAGGTATGTATCAGCTCATCTCCACTGATTTCCTATTCAGTGTGACGGTGCTGGATGCCGCTCACAGGGTTGCCATGGTTACCTTGGCTCTCACTCCCACCATCCATATAAGCACCATACCCCAACCTCATCTATTGCTGATGAGTTTGAATCATATTTAAGTCGCATCACATGCATCATGAAATCTGAAAAATGTGCACAGGAAGTATTTATATCCATTAACGTGGTCTCACTCGTACAGCCTGATTTTATATGGCTATTAACCCATTTCAAGATGCATTACATAATGATATTTTACCATCCTTTTATGCAAAAGGAATCAAACGCTCTTACCAGTATACATTTCATGATGCATAACCCTTAGCGGGGACGGAAGACCCAAATATGTGATACAACTTTTTTGTTCTGTTTTAGCTCATA
>CAOKRL010000099.1:0-21300 GCA_948470475.1 Galaxea fascicularis | reverse complement strand
GACCGCAAAGAGCAAATAGATGAGGTTTTGCCAAACGTTGCCCTTTCACCTAGAGTTCGCCGGAGCGAAACGCTCTTTCCGTTAGCCCTTGAAGCATCGGCTTTCGAATCTCTTTTCAGTGACCATTCGCGCCCTCGATCTCCTTTTCTCCATACAGGCTCCATGTGTATAATACTTTTGCTTTGCTAACTCATTAGTCCCTTAGTTGTCAGTCTGATGAATTTTCTGCTTTTTCTTTTCTTGCAAAGTTGAGCTGCCTCTGTCTCGCAGATTTAAAACCATGTTTCTCCGAAAAACAGGAATTGCTTTCATTCTTTTACGAAAGTCACTCGGCCCAGTATTATTTCGGTGAAGAAAATTATAGTCTCTCTGACACTTCTGATCCAAATTTTTGCGCTGTAATCGTGTGAGGCCTTTAAAGCCAATATTTCAACGAAGGAAATTGTTACCTGTGAGGAGCTCTTGCTTAAGTGACTCAAAGAATCCTACCCTAAGACCAATATCGCTCAAAAACTTCGTGATTCGTGGGCAACAGTGGACAAAGGAAACTCACGAGACAGCGTTTTACAAAAAAAAGGTATTGGGGAATGATCGCCATTGTATGTTTTTACACAACCGAGTCCTACAAGTATACGGTCAAATTGGAGATTCTAAATTCTTTTTAGTTTGCCGGCGGCAATTGCAGAAGTGATGGCAAGTTTGCTATATAGCTGATCAATCAGAGTCTTTTCATGCGTGTCTGAAGGTCATTTGCCGTTTCAAGACCGCCTTCCTGACTCCCGCTTCAAATCGAGTAAACAATTCCTCAGTTTTACGTAAACGTCGCGGTCTGTTAACGGCTTTACTGAGTGAACTTTGACAGAGCTTCACAGACAAACAATGTCAGTATGTTAAACCTGAAATTGCCTTTGAACGATTTGCAACAAAATCCTCCCTTATTTAATTCAAGGATGTTATTTCATGATTCCCATTCGAATAGGCTAGTGACGACCTCTTTGCCACAGTATTTCTGTTTCTGCCCCTTCAAAAAAAAAAAAACAACAACAACAAACAAATTGATAGATGTTTAACGCACTTATGCGAAATGTAAAGTGGCCTTTCCGTAATAACACTCATTGATTTCCGAATCCTCTCGTGTATCTACACAGTTCACTTCCTTCCTGCTGCTGTTGAATATCTTAAAATCCGTTTCCTAGCTCAGGGACGTGTAACCTTCCACCCGCACGAGTTGTGACCTGTGAACTGTGACGGTATGAGTTGCTATATAAAGACTCGCCCTGGTAACATTTGGCACTTCTCATCAAGCAGTTGTTCTCGGGATTGTTCAAGAGTCTTCTGCAAGTCAAGATTGTCTCAAGGTAGTCCCATCCCCACAAGGTCGATCAAATTATTGTTTTGCTTGCTTTCGTTTTTGCCTCATTTTCCTTAGCTGTTTTTGCAAATCTCCGTCGCAAAGTGTACTGAAGTATTTGTAAACTTGTGCATTGAGGTCATTGAAAATACTGGCAACACTTGCTAATTACTTTTGTATTTAGCAGCAATTTTTATACTGTTTATTTCAGCAGCTTGTTGCCATCACTATTACCAAGTTACGAAAACTGATGTACAACTTATATAGCTTGATTTTTCACATGCTCGTTTCTTGTTCTTTTTTAAGTTCTAAGTAAGTCTCAAGTTCCCAGCTGTTTATTGAAAGAAAATGGTAATTTGTGTGGTGACAGTCTTTTAGTTAATTGCACGGTTTCCTTAATAACATGTCAAATAGGACCTTTTCATTTGTCTCAATTTACGCGCTGACTCTCTTTTTGTAATCAATTTTGCAGTCACAGATAGCCATACCTGTGACATGGACAAAGCTGGTTTGGTGCTTGTAGTTGTTTTTGCGGCCAACTACTGTTTGGCAGGAAAGATTCCATGGCATATGAAATTAGCCGGTAAGCAGTATGAAGCAATTTGCTTCATCAATTTTTACAAATTGCCGTGATCAACTTTTTCTTGTCAATGAAATCACGAGGAACGGAGATCGTGTTTGGTCTGTCCGTAAACACTTTTTCTCTCTTCCGTTCATTTTCCAACCACGACTCGGGAATTCCAAATACAACTGAAAAGGCAGAAAAGGCCCCTTCTCTAGCTTTTTTGAGTTTTCATCCTGTAAATCGCTAATACCAACAGGAGATGAGCCGGTGCATCGTAGATATCTCATTTGATCCTTCATTAAATCCACGACGGGTAACCCAACGACCACGAGATGTCCCGAGGAAGCAGTGAGGCTATCGAAGACTGATATCAGTGATTTGCCAAAACCAGTGCGCAAATTGGCAAATATTTCGCTCTTCCCTTTTACGAATTTCGAATTGAGGATAATTGGAAGTGATTTAAACGAGAAACTTTGAAAATAGAGTACTCAGTGCTAACAGCTCACCTCGATTCCGCCACGTTGTTCATTCCTAAATTCCCTCCGAAGTTGCTCTGGGTATGACGTCACTCAGTCCATAGTTCAGTAGTTAAATGAAATTGGCTTAACATTAATTGCGTTAAAGAAATGTTGTTTTCGGGTAGGCAGGCGTTTCTTGAAAGGAAGAAAAATACGACTTCTCTAAAATGACGACTGTGTCGGAGGCTAGATGTGTTGTGGAGATGACGAAATTGGTTTCGAAATAATTTCGAAGTCATTTCAAATCAGTCGATTGTTCCCTTTTGAATATATATTTCAACTTTGCGCATCTTAAACTGTTATTGAAAACAATTAAGTGGTGGCACTTTTAGCAGTGTTTATATTATTTTGGTGGGTTTTTTTGTTGAAAAAGTCGGACCGATAAATCGGTCGGGTCTTGCGAACTCCCAAGTAAAGAAAGTTTCAATTGCAATTTAGATCTACTTTTTTAAGCAATTCTAATTGCAATTCTTTTAAATAATGTAGGTCTCAGAAAACACAGTGGTGCTAAGGAAAGTAATAAGGATTCAGAGAACTTTTTGAATCAACTCATGATCAATGAACTGAACATCACTAAGACAGAGAGTGGATCGCCTAACCAGGACACCATTACAAGTCGCCAGGTAAATTAAAGGACTAGGGGATACTTCCAGAAAAACTGGGTGGGGGTGTGCGGCACGCTTCCTGAAACCCTTTACCTATTTCAGACCATGGTTTTGGGGGACGCAGCCTCAAAATTAGAGACGTTTGTATGGATTTTGAGGTATGTTTCAAGGTCCATAACTTGGTCTCTGTTCAACCTAAAAGAATCAAACTTGGTCAATCGACCAATCTCAATGTTATCTTTCATGTGATAGTGTCAATTTATCGATTACTTCAAAATTTGAAACTCGTCCCAGTTCCCTTTTGAATTTCGGAACGGCCAATACGGTTTTATTAAGTACTAGGATACAAGACTGTACAAAATTTTGAGCTTAAAATTCCACACTATAAAGCAGGTTGCATCATGCGCCGCCAATTCAAGACTGGAGTGCACAAACCATACCCTATTTCAGACCAAAATGCACAAACTTGATACCCTATTTCAGACCAAAACGGCTAAAAACCATACCCTTTGGCGCCCTTTCACATCCAGCTGACAACAGCCGACCTGAACAGTACCAAGAGTAACAATCACGCTTCTTGCTTGCGGCTCGTGGCACACTTCGTTGTCCTTACCACGTTTTGATGTCACGCGTGTGTTGTTAGTTTACACACGTGCACGCACTGACAAATGGAATCTATTTGTTTACTTGTAATTCAAAATTAAGGCTGACTTAGTGGCACCTATGGACGCCTTGGATTAACTGTTGACGTTTAGCTGTGCGATGAACTGCTGACAACAAACAAGGGCTAATTTCAACCAACGCTGACAACTATGAACTGATGATGACAATTAAAACGAACTGATGTAAGAAGGCACATCGATACGAAAAAGAACTTATGCGGTTAGATTCAAAGGTATGGTTTTTTCATACATAGAAACGGGTTGTACCAGAAGTCGTGGCCGAAGTGGGGACCGATATAATAAAGGACTTGGCCAAGCAAGCTGTGGATAAGCAGTTACAGATCATCGATGAGCAACAGAAAAAAGCCGAAGAATTTGTCAACAAGAAGGTATGTGTCGTGGTTTAAAATTGTTGTATTTGATCCCTATTCTGGGGCTATAGTTTCTGTATAGACTAGGTAATTGCTAAATTGAGTTTGCCGAAGATCTTACATTGTTTTGAGCGAAGCCGAGAGAGGGTTGTGTTGTTTCTAGTTTAGGTGATTTGGTTACGTGTTGACCAAACTTTGCTAAATTCACCAAAATTCTTATGTCGGCGCTGCCCATAACTTGTTCTTGACAATATTTAGCTCAGTCCACTTTGCGACAATGCTCTCAAGGTTTAAAAGCAAAGCCAGAGTAATCGATCGAGTGAAATGAAACTTGACTCAAGAACTCAGTGGTAATGCCGGTTGCACCTTAATTTTCTGGAATGTGATTTTACCCCTTAAACCTTTGGCCGGCGGTAGGTAACAATTTTCTGTTCAAACCTTCTCGCTAACCAACAGCGACATAACTGGCCAAATGAAAGCACTTTTCTAGTGGTAATGGTAAACACTAAGACATAATTCCTGTTTTAAGCTGAAACTGAACATTGAGCCGAACAAAGGATGGAAAACCGAGAGCATGTTTGTTCCCGCTGGAGTTCACATTGACGCTGAGTACAGTAATAACGATAAAGGCCAAACGAGACATGGTGGAGCTCAGCCATTTATCTACCCCATGGGTGTAGGAGGTGTTCTAATGAATGGATGTTATGGCAGAGATTATCAGAAAGGAGATCCATGTTACGCGGCCAAGAGGATGTCAACCAAATGCCTTGTAAGTGAACCAGTTCAAATCTTTCTACCAAGGAGTCTTAACGCGTCCCCACTAACCTCTCGTACGGATATATATCTTTCTGTTGATAATATAAGTCGTGCCAAAATTGAGAGTCTGAACAAGTACTGTCCGTTACAAAATGTCACCGAAAAATTCGGGACAACCCTCCAAATTCCCGGGAGGACTTAACATTACACATCGTGTTGCTCAAAAACGTTTGGTAGAGTTGTCTCCAATCCCCCTATCAACACGAACACGCGCCTGACTGAACTTAAGTCTTCTTGATAACTAGGATCTTATTGATGGCGCAGCCTTCATCGGAGTTGGATTTGATGGCCGCAGTGACTATAGTCCTGAATCACGGAAGATGAGCATTATCCAGCGAGTCTGCGCAGGGAAAGCCTCGTAAGTCGCTTTAACTCACCGGAATTTCATACGAAACGAAGTCCCAACTTAAACGATATTAGTTGACTTGTACATAGAAATATGAATCACACCTTAACATTTAACTTCCTGTGGTTTAAGTTTACCATCACTATCTAGTCGGTACTCTAGTAAGATAAAATGAAGTTTTTAATTTAAAATGTATTGTAGTTTTAAAACAGGATCCCGTTTGCCTTATGATTTGAGCCGGGTTAATCAAAACCATGGTCAAAAACTATGTCAAAACTGTGTGTGGAAGAGACGAGAACTGAAAGGCAATAGACTTTTTCAGCTTGCATATTTTATTTTCCCAATGTAGGTCATGTGAAGTTATCGGCATTGGAGAGCTGTTTCTTTGAAATTTCGTCTTATTCTCGTGCATATGTACGCATAATATTTGAAAGGACAAAAGGCAAATCTTTTCGGAATATCACACGATCAACATTGGGAAAACAAAATATAGAAGGTAAAGAGGTCTATTCAAGCACAAATTAAGGGCACGTTCGATTGACCTATTCTGGAATAAGATTTAACGGAAAAACCTCTAGATCTCTCTCTGGAAGTAAATTTAGGAAGATTATTACACAAACTTTTGTTGGCAAACAATGCTAGAGATCTCTTTTGTATTCTGATAACCCTAAAATTCTCTCAGAGGTGATTTTTAAAGGTAAACCTTCGTATCAGTTATTCCGGAATAAGGCCAATTGAATCAAACGCAACTTAAGTTCACCGACCACACACTAACTTCCTGCAATATAGAACAGCTCAGAGCATTGCCAGAAATTTAGGACAAGATGGCGGCGGCGCCTGCGCACTAAGGCCAGAATGACGGCAAACTCATGTAAAGAAATGTATGGAGATATGAAATTATTTTCACATATATAAATAATTAAATTGCGGTTCATCATATCACGATTCGATACATGTTCAGTAGTGTACAAGCTTCGCATTTGACTTATCAACGGCTACTTAGATAGATGATTACTTACTTCCCGACGCCTCGACCAATCCATCACACATTAATGCTCCATTCTCCATACATTGCTTTAAAATCGAAGTGAAGTCATGCCACAAACTCGTCCACTGGCAAGCAAACCCGTTCACAATGTGAATCATCACGACTCGATATAACTTCTACGATGTTTAAACGATCTAATTCTGCCGAAAAATGCATGAATTGCCCACGGCAAAATACTTCCAAGGACGTCCTTATCTTTCTCATTTTTCGTCTGTAGCACAGCAAGCGGACGCCATATTTATGTATGAAAGAAAGCTACAAACTCGAAGCTTTCCCTGCACGAGCCGCCATTTTCTTTGTTGATCAACACTGGTGTTTCATGGGATATAAACTGGGTTACAGTGCCCCAGCAACCCTAGATTTGGTTTGAATGGAAGTAAATACGCGCGAAAATCGAACACAGCTTAATTTATAAAGGCTATCACACTAATATTTAAACCAAAAAAATGTCGGACATTGTCGAGAATTACTTTGCACCAAATAAAATATCTACAGAGCTTAGATTGTGCAATATATCGTATGAAACAGCGTCTTTCCCACTTGTTTCAGCGTTTATTCCTTTGCGTTATACAGTATACCGCTGGTAGTTGTTAGCGGGCTCGAAATGTCCGCGATTTCTGGCGATGCCTTGTATTCGTGATCCGACGACAATGATTCGCTCGTCATGAGTTCGGTGAGATTACTGAACCGTCATATGCGTGGCCTGATTCCAACTTCCGTTCATTCACCCATTACACCGCACCTGACTTGATTTGAAACAGTTGGTCTCAAAATGAAAATTCGAGGAGCTTTAAGTTGTGGGTATCAATATTCAGACAATTTGCTTTTTGAGCATATTTCAGTCATTTTCTGACTTCGTTCACTGATGCCAAGGCATGGGTACATCATTACGGCAGAAAAATTCGGTACTCCACAATGGAATAAATATGTAACTGAGGGATTTCGCCGTTGCATGCTAGAATTATTTAAACTTACATGAAGGATTTCTGTTCGTTCAGATATGATGACGCTGATGTCCCTGATACCATGAATGTGCACGGAGTTTATGACACAACCACTTCAATGCACAGCTTTTACAGTCGGTCGGAGTACCAGAAGTACCTGCAGCAGCAAGCAGGGATGTCTGGATCTTATTTCGGTTTTTACGGCGGCGTTAAAGCGGCCTGGGGGAGCTCTACACTCAGTGCATCAGAAAGATACATGTCGCTTCTTTCTATTGACATAGATAGGTGAGTGAAAAATAGATGCACGTTTAAAAAGCCCAGGGTGAAGATTTTGTGGTTGTTGTTGTTATTGTTATTGTCCGAAAGGAAGAATGTATCACTTTGCCCGTGTGATTGTCAATTCTATTACCTGACCTGCTTTTTGATATCACATTTGAGTGACTTTCGTTTACGAAGTGACCGTTTAATACGTACGCTGTCAAGACCGCAATAGAGGACGTTTGTTGGGACTCACTGTTAGTGGTGACCGAGACTGCTTAACATATATAGAGGCAAAAACCATAGAAATTAAGGGAAACAATTTTCGGGAGTTAAACAACTGCAGCATTAATACAGGTTTGATTGTAATTGTATCATTCTTGGTGTGTTGGAAAGTGGTGGGAAAAATCGGTATTGGGACAGTAATATAGTGTCTTAAGAAATTAAAGTGCTTGTTAAACCCAGCATGGAAGGAGAAATGCTTCGCTACTTTCATTGTCCTCACCACTCTAGAAACAGAATAAAGGGGTAGTTTCTAAAGAAACTGTGGTGCTGAGTCGGTGGGGAAGTTGTTAAAGCCAGAGCACTGTCATACTATTTTGCAGGGGCACAAAACGACCTATCTGTTGAAAAATGTATTATTATACCCCAGTTAATAAAACTAAATGTTATTCAGGCATTTTCAGGTGTTTTTTAATATTGCTGGGGAAAAAAATATCTGTTCCTTTTTGCCAGCAAGACACACAAGATATTTCCCAGCCAGCTAGATAAAATTGGTTGGTTTCCCAGCCAGGTGCAAATTGAGCAGCCTGCACAACAACAAAAAAGACAATTCCATATGTCGTAACCTTAAATGGGCGTGGCAAAAGGCGTCCAATCACGCCTTCAGTGGGGAGGGGGGGGGGAAGGAGACACAAAATTTCTCACACCAATCCAGATTTCGCCAGCCAGCAACACTCAAACTGCTACTACACTTCAGTAATTACCGACCGTAACCATCAGCAGAAAGAAATTGGATAACCAACTCCGAGACATAACTGATATTTTGCCAGCCAGCACAATACCTCGGGGGAACAGATAAAGTGAGGAACAGCTTCGTTTTGTGCCCCTGATTTTGGTCAGATGTGAGACGCTAAAAATGTCTTTAAGTCCGGAAAAACTCAAAAATTATGAAGCAGTTTATTTACTCAGGACTGTAGTGTTACTGCGCTGAGACTAAATACTGTCTTCTTCTGTTACGGACTGGCAAGGATGAAAATGGATTGCACTTTGAAAAATTTGGGCTAATTTGTTTTTTAATATTCACACTTCATCTTGAAAACATGTCCAAAAATGTACTGTGGATGACGTTTCCTGAACTGAATCTCTCTCCTACATTTCAAGGAATTAATGTTTTGGCAAGAGTAAAGATCATTAAGTAGCATTTCTGTGAATTTTGGGTCAGAAAACAGCAAATCCCCATGACAGTGCCCCTTTAATGTAATGATGAAGGGCTAACGCTCAAAACGTCAGCTTTTAGAATCCCTGTACGGTGGCCAATTTACATTATCAACTCCGTTGATAAAACCATACTCTAGTAAGAGCACGACTGAGCCAACACTAGAAATTTGGTTTCCTTAACCATCTGCAACAATGACGGGTAGCTACAATCATGGACAAAAGTTGTTAAGACACATAAAAATTAACAACGGTTTTACCCTAGGTGTAAATTCTCCTCTCGCCCCTCATTCAAGGTAACCTCCCCTCCCCCCTTTTTCAATGTTGGAAACAAATAAACATCCACGAAGCCTTTTGCAACATTGTTTGGGGGGGGGGGGATGACAACAAATGAAAAAACTGTTTTCATTCAAAAACAAAATACTATTGTTAGTTCGAAAGCGTTAGTTTTGGGGATTTGTCTCAACACTTTTCAGTCCATGATTGTAGCCTAGCCCATCGCTTGAGGACTAACGCATCAATGTGAAATTTTCTTGGTGGTTACAGGTATGAAATCTATCTCGACGAGGTGAAGCCAGGGGATCTCAGCGTTAACTTTCTTCAGGAATTTATGGACCTGCCAACATCCTATCTGGCTCCTGGTGCCTCAGTAAAGTTCCGTAAGTGCTCATTAATTAATTTTCTGGTCCAATAAATTTTATCGCTTAGTATACCAGTAAATTCTTGATCAGTTGTGTGCTTCCTTGTTGGTTGGTATTTAGCTGTGATTCGCTAATATTCCAGATCTTGTGATGAGAAAACAATATTAAAGTATAGACAAGGCTTTGCTTCACAATTGCAGCAAAAATGAAAATCTTCAGAATCAGCCAGCGTGCGCGATACAAAGTGTTCACTGATCTCAAAAAAGCACTTACCGGTATGTTCTACTGGGGCACCTTATTTTTTCCTTCAAACTAAGCCGGGGAAAGTTATGTAAACGACGCCAACGTTGGTTGACTTTGCTCTACATTTTCATGGAACACATACAGTACTTGATTTTACGGGAAGTTTTCTGATCATAATCTTGCTTGTCAAAGCCCGTGTCAAACACCGTACTTTACATGAGTCGTACTCTACAGTTTATGTCGACCCAAATTAATTAAGTTCGCCTTTTGAGTAAAACGTCGAACTTGACTAGACCACGCGTAAAGAAACAGAGCGAGGCTGAACTCACAATATCATATATGGCGTAATCCGCAAGATGGCGCAGAAATGGTATTCTCACCACTCAGAATCACAGGGAACCCAAGATTAGGATGCTTTCTCCTAACGTCGAACGCAATCAGTTAGTCCGCTAACGGGGTCAGCGGCACCTTGTTGTGGTGGCGGACTGTGTGGCCTACGTCTGCTAATTATTCACTGAAGATTTTAATTTCCAACCACCTTCGAATCCAATTTTTCCAATTTTCCAAAATTTTCAACCTTCCCCCAAACAACTCCTCTTTCTTCCAAACGTTCCTTAAATCATTCCAAAAATTCTCAAACATTTACTGGACGAAGCACTCCAACATATTGAAGCCATTTTCCAATTGAATGAAATCTTCACGAGATATTTTTTAAGGAAATGTGCTGAAATGTACGGAAAACAAGGCATTTGCTTTTAACGCCACCCTTAAATGTTCTTAAGTTACATGGTGTATAGTATTTTAATAAATCAGTGCGGACTTGACTAAGGGCCTGATTACATGAGCCGGGCTGCTTCTAACCGGGCTGGCCCGGTTGTCATGTAATCGCAAAGTTGATTTTTGTTGCGTTTAAGAAACATGCCGAGATCCCGGCAAAGTGACACCAGCCCGGCTAACCGGGCCAACCCGCCTCATGTAATCAGGCCCTAAGAAACCTCAAGTTCCTTGTCACTGCACAGGCTTTAGTGTGCGGCTTGCTCTGATACCGCGAACAAGATGTCACGCCAACCAACTCTTGGTAACATTGGCTTCACACATAGCATTGAACACAGAGGTTTTCAACGCAACAAAAACAATTGAGCAAAATGAAGATGTTCTTACTGACTCTCAACCTGGGTATGTTTTAAAACATATATAAAATTTTGCGGGGCAAATTTCAGCCTCAACGTTCTTCTAAAACGTGTATCCGATTAACACACTCAGGAAGGAATCGAATCGGACGCACTCCACATAAAGTGACTATGTCAAAGATTATCGTGCAGGAAGAGATAGAAAAAGCTGTCATAACACGATCCCAAATTACAAACGGTCCCCATTCAACACATGACGGTCTTTCGAAAAAGATACAAGCTTAGCAACCAGCGTCACACATTACATGTCACTTTTAAAAGTTTATTACGTTAAAAACGAGATCATTGGACAATGCAGTTCTAGAGTTTTGATTGACTTAGCAATCATGGTATATGAGCCATTATTATACCATGCTCCACTGTACGCATCGGTGCGTTTTTTTAAATGAAACAATTATTCCACTCGCACTTGTTTGAAATGAGATGACAAATACGGCATTACAGTTTGACTCCGAGATATTGTATCCACAGAAAATTTCATTCTTCGTTGGGGTACGCACTACATCAAATCAGGAAAATTTGGCGGCCGGCTACAGATTTTTAAGACAATGGAGGCCGATCAAGTCTCAAGCAAAGAAGAGTTCAGCCAAGTTATGGAAGCCGGGTACAAAAGTCTGTTTTCTAGCATCAACACCAAATATGAAAGCAAAGCAGGAACCAGTGAAAAGAAGGAAGCCAAAACGTCATCAACATCCATAAGCGTTGAAGGAGGAGACCAACAAATTGCAGCTGTAATCACAGATTTCAACTCCCCAACAATAAAATACGACCTGATTCAATGGTTGGCTTCAATTCGTACATATCCCAAGCCTTTCAAGTTTATGGTAGCACCAATCATAGATCTGGTAAAGTTCAACCCTTCGTCGCTGTTTCCTGATGAAAAGAGAGACTGGGGTTGTGAAGCACATGTGGCTAACATGAAGGAAGACTCACAAACCAAGCAGCACTATTATGAAGTTGTAGTTAATGGCACAGTCGTGAGGCACTACTGTCCTTACAAAGACAGGGATGATTTGGTCACCTTGATCGAAAGGAGAAGGAACGGCCTGGAAAGAGCTGTTGGAGTCTATATGGAAGAGGTAAAGAATATTGAAGCAATAGAAATCTTTTTCCGTGTTTGCATAAGCCTAATATAAACACGAGAGGAGTTGGGAAACTTCGAGAAAGTTATGCAACCAGAGACGAACTCGAGGAGTTTGTAGTTGAGAATTCTCCCAGCCCCTCGAGTGTTTATATACCAGGCTATGCAAACAGGAAAATTTATCTTTCTTCAATAAAATATCAAATGAAGACTGATCCTCGCAGTTGTAAACGTAATTTATGCAATTGCATAAAGAAGCAATTATATATATTTTTTTATAACTTACACTTACTTTTTATAACTTACGTCCTCTCCACAATTCTCATGCAAACACACCTCTACTCAACCGACCACAGCGCGCGTAGTATCTTAGTTATTTTATGATGTAATCACTGAATTTTGTTCGTTCTTTGTTTAGAGTGTCACAATACCATCATCCATCCACCTTAAGAATAAAAAATAAAACGGTAAAGGAGATTTTAAAAACTTGAGTAACATAAACCGTGAAAGAAATGTTAGGGGAACGGGGAGGATTTTCATATCATATACAAAAGTAAAACGAAATTTAACAATTACACACTGAATTACAAGCCTCTGAGAAATGTGTTTGGATCCCTTTCATCACGGGTGCAGAGCCTCCTTACAAGCTAAAGGTTGTCCCTTTTTTCGTCCGTGTGTATGTTTTCAATACATTATGGGATTGTATGAAGGATATCAACTTACAGTCCGCGGTATGGGCTATTGTAATTCTGCTAGAAATTGTAGGTTACTTGCAAGCACTTTCGAAAACATTTATTCGATCTAGGAAAAATACTAAACAATTGTCACGTACACTCTTTTTTTTATAAGAATATTGTTTTTTCCGACCCAGGCTGAATATTCTTATTTTTCTGCCGACTGAGGCTGAAAATATTCCTGTGTATATTCTCAAATTACAGCATATGTCGACATTTCCGTTTAAGGATGTATTTTCTACAACAGACCCGTGTATCGTGTTACATTGTGCACTGATGTGCTCCGTCGCTAGTTGGCTAGTTTTGCCGTTTAGAAAAAGGAATAATTTTATACGGCTTATCTAAGAAACACATTGTATTTACAATTTTGCACCACAGAAAATTATATTACTGATTTTCTAATCCTCAGCCTCGAATTTATTCTTAAAAAGTTCTTAAAAAAGAAATTCGCAAATTTCAGCCTAGACATTCTTATAAAATATATTCTTGTAAAAAAAGGGAGTGTATTTTATAAATAATAAGGAATTTCTTATGAAATGTTATAATTGAACTTACACCTATTCTTGATCTGGATTCCAGAAGGAGCACTTTCTTTTCAGATATGAAAACATGATTTAATACCTCATTTAATGAAGCCCATCTTTTGCCAAAATCTCTAGGGTCCTATTTCAACATCTGACATAACCCTTCCGGCCGGACTCCCAGGATGCGAGACCAAGAACTACAAGTTCCAACACAATTCTCCCAAACCAAGCTGGGATGAAATCACTAAATACGAGACACATTTTCTGGTGATTTTTAACATAAGAAAAGAACTTGAAGGAACATATGAAGGCCCGGTGAAAATTTCTCCTCATACTGAAAAGTTCGCTCGATTCTACGACGGAGAATGGTTTGTTGGTGACAGTCGTGAACAAATGGATTTGACCTCGGGCTGTAGCTACGGCAACGGAGAAGACAACAAGATCTGCCTACTTGGATTGGTTTTGAGTTATAACGCACAGAATGGATTTCTCACTTTATCAAAAGAAGATTTCAACGTCTCCAAAGAGTCATTTCCTAGTTTAACAACAAATATCATTGGCTCGTTGATAGCCCACGTAGAATGGCCATCTGATTACATCTTCCAATTAGACGAAGTGGTCGGGTACATGCCATGCAATGTGAAATGGTCTAACGTCTTGCGCTTTGACCCGAGCAATCAAGATGGAAAATGTCTTCACTTCAGCGCATCTTCAAAGGGAACTATATTCGTCATATTTGCTGCAGTTCCCAATAACAAGGACACGTGGTACTACGTTCAAATCTCTCCATATGGTGTGGGGATTTTTAAGGTCAGTCTCTCAACTTTGTTAATCTTTTTCAAGTTTAAAAAGGCGAACTGACGTTGCAGGTAAACAGAACTGAGTGTGCAATATCTAGTCGTGTAAACGTGTAGCCAACTAGATGAATTCTCAGTCCCATGAAACGTTTTGACTTTTGAGATTGGAAAAAATTAGTTTTCCTTCCTTTCCGACGGAAGTGAGGAGCAGTTGCGATACATCAAATCAAGTTATCTCATTTTATTAGCACTATAGCAGAAAGTATACTATCTTCCTACGTTTTTTTTTTGATAGAGAAATGGAGAATTATGAGTAAGCGTTGTGCCGGTTACTTTTCTTGAATTCCTGAGAGTAAGAGATTAAAAATCTTCATTCTTTGAACTTTTTCAGTCACAAAGGCTGATGGTTTCCACTATTGATGTAAATGCAGTTGGCCTTGGAGCTGATATCCTCTATCAGTCTTACTTTGTCTGCCTTCATGAGACTTCACAGAGCACCGTCATCGAGTACGGAAAAAGTCAAGGGACCACTGAGAATGGTGACGTGTACCTGACAATGATTGACAGAGATGATCCCTTATTTGTGCGTTTTTATTCCTTTGGGAATGGAGAGGAGCCTTTGGAGGTAGTCGATGCACACATCATCTCACGTCACCTGTCCAAAGCCAACTGTAAAGGGGGCACTGTGCTCGACAATCAAACGAACATGTGCGTGCAGCATTGCCATCCACTGTGTGATCCAACCCAAGGTAGGGAACGTAATTATAATAGACCTTTTTACCGATACGACGGCCATCTTGAATTCTGAGTAAATTATGGGATACGCAGGGGGCAGATGAGAAATAATTATAAAGAATCCTGTGGCGTGATAACTTTTAACAATAATTTTTCGCTAACCATAAGAACAACTGCCAAATACCGTGACAGTAAGATGTAACGCTTGTAATATTTGTTATGGAATATGAGAGACAAGCAGTAAAAATTTATCCTGAAAGCTGTGTATACGATAAATTTTCCAGCGATTGCCCCTCGGCATCCCATAATGTCTCAGTCAAAACAATAGAATTCAAGATGGCCGCCGTATCGGTAAAAAAGGTCTATTGACTATTAGAAATAGTGCCTTGGTCTCTACGAAACGTATAACGATTGCACACTAAAGGGTCTGCGATGCATTTTGATTAAGATTTATGCTGGCTGAGATCAAAACCAAGTGTCTTTTTATAGAGTTTACCCTATAAAGGTGTTCGCCGATTCCCGGACTCTCATAACTAACGAAGTGGGCTGAGTTTGTTGGTTCTCTACTCTGCTCCTAGAGGTTTTTCGCCGGGTACTCCGGTTTTCCCCCCTCCTCAATAACCAACACTTGAGTTGATTTAGAGTTCATGAGATTTACAGTCTTTCCAGTTATTACCGATGATGATGATGATGATGATGATGTTGATGATTATTATTATTATTACTAGTGTGTGACATTTATCAGGAGCAAATATATCCCTTGCTTTTTTACAAATTTTTAAATGCAGAAATTAAAATTATTATTATTATCATTATTACTAGTATTATCGTTATGATTATAGCGGAGCTCCAGCGGCCCGAAGGGCCGCAGAGCGGAGCCCCATACCTATAGAAACCCGTCAACTGCTTTTCTCATGGTAATCTTGGCTAGCGGTATTGCTCGTGGGCGCGACCGACGACGACGACGACGACGACGACGACGACGACGACGACGACGACGACCTCGCACAATAATTAATAATACCCTAATAATAATAATAATAATCCAACATGGCGGCCATACTCCAGCTGACCATCTAGTTTACAGCGGACATCTCTGATATTAGACATCCATGTCAATATCAATTGACACCTGTCAAAACAACGCATCCGCTGACCAGTATCACGTGACCATATTGCGGGCTCAAGTTATGAGCTGTCGAGGTCAGCTGTTTTTTTGAAGTTGACCGCTGACCAGGTACTGGTTTTCAATTCGATCGCAGGCTCAATCGAGGCCAAAACGAGGCTGAATTTTTCGCCAGGATCGATCAACAGATCTTTGTCCTGTACGTAAGCAATTTTCGCCGCCTACCTTGACTACTTCTCAGTTCTTTTTTTTGTTTAAACCGATGAGGATCAGCCTTTGGATGTTAAGAGCAGCAAATTGGATTGCCCTGGCTCTGCTATTTTATAGTTTACGGATCTTCGAGAGAAAAGATCGAGTGGTTTGGCAGGGTTTTAATCATGCAGGTGCTGTCTTCGATTGCTGACTTTTGCTGTGTATTAAACTGGACGGTTTTGCCGCTAAAAATCTTTAATTGAAGAAGCTTCCTTGATAGACATGGGAAGTAACACAAAGTGACGGTGAAAAGCTCCAAGGCCCGCGAAGGATTTGTATCTTCTTAGCAAATTAATACTTTTGTGTGAAACTGACGGCTTCTGCTTTAGCTTCGCGTTCGGAGTGATTGTTGACTGACTTAAGCTTAAACTGTCCGCAGGTTAGTATTCCTGTTGTGTCTTTTATACCACATATGGTGATTTGTCTCTGTGACTACGAGTTATGTTTGTTACTTGTCTTAGTTTTCCAATTTCTACGAGGAACGCCGAAGAAACATTCGCCGGGATCGTTCTTTGTTTTCTTACCTTTTGTTGTTTTCATGCTGTTTGGACTAAAAAATGCTCGTGTTTTTCCAAATGCATATTTTCGATCCAATATTTCATTTTCGATCCTAAAATTCTTCGTTTTCCCTGCTGTCGCTCATTTTTTGGGCAAAGAATTGGTTGAAGAAAAGCCAAGCGAAGTCCGGACGGTTTATATCCTCGGTATCGCTTTGTTGACATTATTGGAAACTCGCAAAGAGTAATCAACATCTCATTGCCAAACGTAAACACGATTTTTAACAGCAGCAGCATTGGAAATGCCAGCAATATGTTGTCCCTCAAAGGCAATTCTCGTTGTTAGTTAAAAAATCGGAGATTTTCAAGGCTGTTGCCGTAAAAACTTCGTTTTTTGTTCAATGTTTACGGCTGAAAAATGTTTTTCAGAAATCCTGAATCAGATGTTATCATTAACAGTGATGTCAAAAATAATACCACTCACGAGTTGTAGTCAAGGTTTGTTGTTTGCAATATTTGTAATTGATCGAAGTCAAGAATAAAACTATTCTCAACATCACTAGATAATTGCAGTTGATCACCTGAGTTGATTCATGGCTAAAATACTATGCTCGATCAGTCTGTCGCAGTCACTTTTCTCAAGGAAAAGTAAAGTCGATTTCGGTCAACGTTTTTCCATGATATTGTAAAAAGGACGGCACTTTCTCTCGTCTTTACTGTAATAGATCACAAGAATGACACAATAAAATGTTCAAAACAAGGCGAGCAAAGTACTTTTGTTCTTTTATGGGCGGTGTCGAAGAGAGCTCACTTTGAGGTTTTATCGCACTTTCGCTGTAAAATATTTTTTGATAGATTAAAATGCCACCGATAGATGTCGGTTGTGAAGTTGGTTTAATAATGGGACACCAGAACTGTCAACCTAGTTAAGTGATTTTTACCACTTGTATCGAAATATAATCAGATGTAATTAAACTGTGATGAAGAAAAGTTTGTTAATCGTTTTTGCTCATCAAAATCATATAGTTCCTGTGCCACAAAGTAGTGGTGGGAATCGGTTGAGATTTCACAACCGATCGATCATCGAGTATAATCGAAGAAATCTGCCAATAATTATTTCATGTATTTTTCACCTACATAGAAGTCAAAGTGACAGCGTACGCACAGGTAAACACATTCTTAGATCATATCTGCTGTTATGACTTAGAAGTTAGGAGTCCACGAAAAACCACACCAAACTCACACCAAGATATTAAACGGACATTTTTCTTGATTTTAATATTTTTGTGTCCCCAATAAATTTTTAATTTTTTTTCGCAACAATCGATTATGAAAAAAGCATAATCGATTGTCGCGTCGCTTGAACTTTTCGATCAACTTTCGATTACAATCGTTCATCGGCCCACCACTACCACAAAGGCCGATGATAATTCGAAAATCTACGTTTGCACTTGATTGAGTGATGGCTCTGGCTCTGCAGCAAAACAGTAAAAAGTATATGTATATATATATATGTAATCACAATATAGAGAAGTCCTTACTGGAGTCATGGCTCAAGTCCTGTGGCATTGCCATATTAGTTTATCAGTAAATGCTAATATTGAGGAAATAATTGTGGAGCTCCGCTTTTAGGCTTGCCTAAATATATATATTAGCGGAGCTCCAGCGGCCCGAAGGGCCGCAAAGCGGAGCCCCATACCTATAGAAACCCGTCAACTGCTTTTCTCATGGTAATCTTGGCTAGCGGTATTGCTCGTGGGCGCGACCGACGACGACGACGACGACGACGACGACGACGAAGTCGCACAATAATTAATAATACCCAAATAATAATAATAATAATAATCCAACATGGCGGCCATACTCCAGCTGACCATCTAGTTTACAGCGGACATCTTTGATATTAGACATCCATGTCAACGTCAATTGACACCTGTCAAAACAACGTATCCGCTGACCAGTATCACGTGACCATATTGCGGGCTCAAGTTATGAACTGTCGAGGTCAGCTGTTTTTTTTTGAAGTTGACCGCTGACCAGGTACTGGTTTTCAATTCGATCGCAGGCTCAAGCCAGGCCAAAACGAGGCGTAATTTTTCGCCAGGATCAACAGATCTCCGTCTTGCAAACAAGTCGCCGCCTACCTTGACTACTTCTCAGTTCGTTTTTTGTTTAAACCGATGAGAATCAGCCTTTGGGTGTTAAGAGCAGCCAGGAGCCCATAAATATATGGGCTCCTGGAGCAGCAAATTGGATTGCCTGGCTTTGCTATTTTATAGTTAACGGATCTGCGAGAGAAAAGATCGTGTGGTTTAGCAGGGTTTTAATCATGCAGGCGCTGTCTTCGATTGCTCACTTTTACTGTGGATTAAACTGAACGGTTTTGCCGCTAAAAATCCTTAATTGAAGAAGCTTCCTTGGTAGACATGGGAAGTAAAACAAAGTGACGGTGAAAAACTTCAAGGCCCGATAAGGATTTGTATCTGCTTAGCCTCTCTTAGCCTCTGCTTTATCTCTGTGTTCGGAGTGATTGTTGACTGACTTAAACTGTCCGCAGGTTAGTACTCCTGTTGTGTCTTTTATATGACATATGGTGATTTTTCTCTGTGACTACGAGTTATGTTTGTTACTTGTCTTAGTTTTCCAATTTCTACAAGGAACGCCGAAGAAACATTCGCCGGCACCGTTCTTTGTTTTCTTACCTTTTGTTGTTTTCATGCTCGTCTTTTTTCCAAATGCATATTTTCTATCCAATATTTCAAATTAGATCCTAAAACTCTTCGTTTTCCTTGCTGTTGCTCATTTTTCGGCAGAGAATTGGTTGAAGAAAAGCCAAGCGAAGTCCGGACGGTTTATATCCTCGGCTTCGCTTTGTTTACATTTATTGGAAACTCGCAAAGAGTAATCAACAACTCATTGCCAAACGTAAACACGATTTTTAACAGGTGCAGCATTGGAAATGCCAGCAATATGTTGTCCCTCAACAGTAATTCTCGTTGTTAGTTACAAAAATCGCAGACTTTCAAGGCTCTTGCAGTAAAAACGTCGTCCTTTGTTCAATGTGTACGGCCGAAAAATGTTTTTCAGAAATCCTGAATCAGATGTTATCATTAACAGTGATATAAAAAATAATACCACCCACGACTTGTAGTCAAGGTTTGTTGTTTGCAATATTTGTAATTGATCGAAGTCAAGAATAAAACCATTCTCAACATCACTAGATAATTGCAGTTGATCACCTGAGTTGATTCATGGCTAAAATACTATGCTCGATCAGTCTGTCACAGTCACTTTTCTCAAGGAAAAGTAAAGTCGATTTCGCTCAACGTTTTTCTATGTTATTGTAAAAAGGGCATCTACGGCACTTTCTATCGTCTTTACTGTAATAGATCACAAGAATAACACCATAAAATGTTCAAAACAAGGCGAGCAAAGTACTTTTGTTCTTTTATGGGCGGTGTTGAAGAGAGCTCACTTTGAGGTTGTATCGCACTTTTGCTGTAAAATATTTTGTTTTGATAGATTAAAATGTCACCGATGTCGATTGTAAAGTTGGTTTAATAGTGGGACACTAGAACTGTTAACCTAGTGAAGTGATTTTTACTATTTGTATCGAAATGTAATCAGATGTAATTAAACTGTGATGAAGAAAAGTTTGTTAATCGTTTTTGCTCATCATAATCATATAGTTCCTGTGAAACAAAGCCCGATGATATTTCGAATATCTACGTTTGCACTTGATTGAATGGTGGCTTTGGCTCTGCAGCAAAACAGTAAAAAAAAAAAATATATATATGTAATCACAATATAGAGAAGTCCTTACTGGAGTCATGGCTCAAGTCCTGTGGCATTGCCATATTAGTTTAAATGCTAATATTGAGGAAATAATTGTGGAGCTCCGCTTTTAGGCTTGCCTAAATATATATTAATTATTATTATTTCCTTTCAGTTATTTCTTTCTGTTTGTTGTGTTTGTTTACTTATTTTTGTGACAATTCAGTAAAATCGCTCTGTTTTCGACGAAGAAAAAAAGCCAAATGATAATGAAAACAGAAATGAACTTCGGTTTGTAGTCTAAATTACAAGTATTACATTTCTTTTTATTCAGTTGTAAAGATATTAATTTCACTATGCAGGATGCCGAGGAAGCTCCGGCGAAAAACCTTTACCCACCAACTGTAATGCATGCCAGTATGCGAAGAACGCTGTGACTGGGGAATGCCTCAAGGAATGCCCACAAGGCTGGGACAAACAGGAGGACAATACTTGCAGAAGTAAGATTGAGAAGGCCAAGCACACAGCAGATATCACTGACAGATTTACATAACTTTTTTGTCACCTCAGGAGGCTGTGTTTTTGTGTGCTTGATCCGCTAGTGTTGATTGTTGGGTATCCACCTTTACATCTTCTTTTGACGCCATCTTGGCTGGGCAGCAAACACGGCTAAAATTACTTTGAACCGCTGAAACACCGATACAAAGAAGCGGATTTCCAACATTTGCCACTATTTTAAATAGTTTTATTGATATAATTCATTCAACAGAAAATTAGGCCTCTAC